>JAQFZW010003134.1:0-14024 GCA_034687055.1 Heteromurus nitidus
GTTTTCTGAAGCCTTTTAAAAAGTGAGAATCGATTTTATATCATATATTCGCCCGTTAAGTATGGGGCAACCGAGAGATTAATGGAAATTTTTTGAAAATTTATTTTCCTTAAACGTTTCCATAGTTCACTCAATTTCCAGGAATTTATTGGCGTGTTTACTAAATTTTAAACTAAACCAGTAAACTTTCTTTCATCGTCTGGACTTATATACTTTTGCTCAATGTAGGTAGCCTCTGCTTTTCCCACAACATGCTTTCTTGTGTTTAGCATATTGCAAGGTTATTTATTTATGTAATGTACATATGTATACATTTCCCCCAGATATGGTAGCTAGCACATCTCTTTAGCACATTCCAGTTTAACTGCTGCACTTGGCGAAATTTGACACATAAATGCTTCCTTTGATCAAACGAATATTTTCCTTCCACTATCATCCATGTTGTAATTGTGTTCAGAGATCTCATACGAGCCGAGTATTGCTTTAGTAGAATGGTTATCGTGGTCAACAACGAGAACACCAATATTGCTCAGGAAATTGCCACTTCATTACGACGAGAAATTACATGTAGCTTCTATACAGCTGCATAATATAACTTATTTTATACGACTCCTGGTATTACTGACCCATTGAATGGTAATCAATAGTTTGGTGCTTGTCCGCACCCTATGCTTTCATATAGGAAAACTACTAACAGCGCGACACTTCCAATTTAATAATATCAGTGACAGCTTGGTTTTGGAGGTTGAGGTCCATCCGAAGTTGTTGGTGGTGGGTGCTGGGTTGGGAATTGGGAATGTTTCATTCCGAATGACTGACGGATCCGATCAAGTTATCAAAAAGTTATCATAAGTCATTTTCCATGGTGCTCCATTCTATTTTAGGCACCTTTATCTGGGTTGTTGGGCGGACTCTGGATTACTCCAAATAGAATCGTCTTATCGCTCATCAATGGTCTCCTCCATTTTAACCGCTGCAAAATAGGAAAAAATGCATATATTTTCATTTGCTCTTTGATATTGTCAATGCAAAAAAAATCAGAGAAAAATGTCAATTTTTATAGATGTGTTTTGTATTTCTGCCCACACACGTCAGTTAGTTCCGTGAAAACAAGAGTACGTGTTTGTAGTCTTCTTACAGCAAAATGTACTCACACTAATCATAAGATACAGTAACAAAAACGAACGCTCGTGAGTGTATGATAAGCATATTATATACAAAAAAAAGAATATCCGCATGTAGTAAATCATGATGGGATGACCACATGTTGTACTTGCAGAATAAAGGAATATGTGACGACTACACAAGATATCAAGTTAAGCACCCACAATAAAACTTTATCTTCGTGCCTTCATATTTAGTCAGGCTAAGTGAATATTCATTTTCATATCCCAACTAATGAGTGATTTTTACATCTCTCCATTTCACTCGGATCTGAACAGCCTGCCTGGCCTGGTGTGTGTGGCATGGCATGACCGAAGAACTGCTACATTCAACAATTTTTATTTACAACTTTCCATCTATCAACCTTGAATGTTTTCGTAAATTCCTTATTCATGACTTGTGTTGATTGGTTGGTGGTGGTTGGCTACAATTCGCATATGATCATCAACAACACACCATGATTCAAAGTTGACGACTAGCGAGTCACAACTTTTTCAGTCGAGTTTCCGTGGCAGACACCTCCCGGTGGCTCTTATCACATTGTAAACAGAAAATTAATCGTGCCATGAAAATGACGAGATGGCGAAAAAAATCCAACAGAGAATCTCGCAGCTAATCACTCACATTCCACCTAATGTAAGAACTTGAACCAACTGAGGAATGCGAAGAATGACAAATCGCGTTGCGTCAACCACTTTGAAGTCAAACTTATAGAAGTTCCCGTAACTCATTTTAGTTACTTATGCTGATGAAACTTTGCTAAAAAAGTATTATGTCTTTTGGATATCATTTTGTATGCTTCAGAAAAAACCAACGTGACTATATACAGCGAACTGTATAAATATTAATTTGCGGAGAGCTGCTTTAGCTTAGCATTGAAATAAACATTTTTAGAGAATCAGTAACAAGCTTCAATCAATTGTAAGGCTGGATTACATAGTCACTAGTTCCACCATATTCGTTGATTAGATGGATGGCGAAGGATTTTATTACGGTGATGGAAGTTTGAAAATATATGGATGTAAGTATAAAAAAATTGCACGTTATAAATACCAGTTATTGTTATATCCCCAATAGTTAATTTATGTATTTTACTCCAATATGGGTATAAAATTGTAATCGATTTGTCATTTGGTCGCTAGGTACAAACCGGTTTGGTTTTGCCCATTAGGCCAGTAGTTATTCATGTGGCAATGTCAAATAGAGTCAGATATCAGTTTGTGAATATTTTTCTATGAAAATTGGTGAAATGACAACCACATCTCTTACATCAATGTAATAATACTAGCCTGGAAAAAAATCTTGGTCGTGTAAATTATTTGGTAAGGTTGCAATTACGATTACGATGATTCAATGGAAGCAAAGAGTAATGCTGGCTTCTTATCTCTGGACAAACAGGAAAATACACAGGGTATTTAATCACATTAAAGAACAGCATTGTTTTACTTTGATGATCAGCTAATAAAACACAACAACAGGTATGAATCCAGTAGCTGGAAGGTTGGGTAGACAAAGATCATTTGAATTGCTAATTTATGTTGCTTCAAGCTAAACAGATTAAGTCTTCGACTCTATAAGAACCAGTCAGATCAAAGGATATAGCAAAAAGGATGGATATATAATATGCCATGGTTACATACCGTAATACCGTACGTTAAATTGCATTTGTTTTCTTACGAGTAGAGAGTGGAATTTTATTACCTGACTCCCATAAAAAATTATCACTGAAAAACGTAGAGTATGTTTAGTCGAAATGTAGTAGTATGATAACAATAAATTCAATTTAACATATTAAACACTTGAATTTTCCAGTACACTCATTTTTATTGTCATTAAACCAATATAGGTTTCAGGATCAGCCTCAGGTACACGCGTGGTTCAAAATGTTACATTAGAGTCAAGGCTTCTATTTTTAAAAAAATGTTTTTAATTTTTTTGAATTGATGACACCTGACGTAGCATGGATTCGCTCACATATAAAATGGGGAAATAAGAATTCGTAAAATCCGAGAAAAATAATTTGATAAAATTCCGCTCCTTACTACAAACTACTTGGTGACATTCATGCTTGCAGATGTTAGACATTGTTGGACGGACGTTTCAATATGAATGAATGAATTAATACAAGTATTTATATAAAAGTACTGTGGCTGGCGATTTAATTTAATTTTCTTAAATCAATTTGCTTAAATAATTACCCACAAATTAACACATTCATAAATGAAGTCAACAGATGGACCAACTGAATTTTGTGACTGCGTGCAAAATATCTGGTAGCTTCTGATGAAAGATTTTTTTTATTGTTTAAAGGTCTACGATTTAATATATGGATTTTAGTCTGAAGGCTTACACGAGGCAATGTTTGTTATTGTTGCTTGGTGTACTTGGTTTGAGGACCGTTAATTGCAACTCAGTAATTTCATGACACCGAAGTAGCAAACTTAACACACGAATCCTGAAAGAACAAATGCAATCAAGCACTCGAGCAGCTGTATTTTAATTAATTATGTTCCATTTATGGCCAAAACATTGATAAATATTAAGGTTGTTGTACCAGTAACCGCACATTCCCAATGTATTTGGAGCCTTGGATTTAATTGCATGAGCAAGCCATCAGCCAACTACGTTTGTATTCGTTGTAATCCCGATGTATCAATCATTCCATGTGATCCTCAGTACGCCATACATGATTATAATAAGTAATGATAAACCTGCAAAACAGGATATTACACGGTTACACAGTAAGTACACAATCTGCGTCAGGATTCATGATGATTCAATACGTTTGAGCTTAGCTTTGCGTCATTTACACGCATTCATTTGCTAATCTGGATTGAAAATAAAGCATGTTTAAACGTTTGTTATTATACCAACGGGCTTATCGACGGAAATTGATAATTCGATTTGGCTTTTGAAACTCGCTCATGATTTTACTTTGTCCATAGGTTGAAGAAATTGTGTTTTGAAACCTCATGTAGTGATGTTACATATCGTCATAAAACCATATTTGAACCCTTGCCTTGATATCCCTCAGAAAATACATGTGGGGGCGGTTTACATGGTAAAATGAAATGAAATCCCAGTGCTCAATTTATTTTAAATTTCCAACCAAGCCCCAGCTTACGTCGATCTGATGACGATGAGCAGCATGTGTCGATTTAAGGCATATTACGTGGTTCGTTTCGAAGGTCATATTTGAGGTTTAACCTTGTTTGCCCAAATGCATGTGTCATGTCAGTGTAATGGAATTTCTAATCCTACAAATCAATGGTCTGTCTTTCATCCATACCATTCTGAATGGTGAATTGGGTGACGACGCGTTGTAAACAAGTAGACGAAGGAACGTTTACTTGCAGGCGACAACCACCGAGAGCGGTATAAAACATTTGACAAGCGCGTAGCTTCGAGAGATTGGAAGTAACTTACTTCTCTTGAGATGGCGCAATGTACACAACAACTCTGGAACCCAAAGAAACAATGATCAATTTGGAATCATGGGATATCAGTGTTTATAATTATATTTATGTTCACCAGGTGTGTTTGCAATTGTTTAATCAATTCATTCATGAACCTTCAATGAATGAATTGTAAACAAAGTTTCAGTACACATTCATTAGCATGGTTCCGTAATGAAATGACCTTATTCTGTAAAAACATTAAATAGCAGAAGCATGCCGCATTAAAGAAAGGTAAACGGAAAGGTTAAAGAAGTTAACTCAGGTAAACAATACTGGACGTTGCATCTGAATCTCATCAATTCTTTCGCTGTACGGCCCTTGAAATCTTGTCGCCACATGATGAGAAACGCGTCGTTGAGGAATTTGTGTACTGGCCTGGGATACAAGCGACTAAAGTGTGCATTTATAATTTTACCTTTCTTAACTCATCTTATCCCCATTTCTTCATTTGTAAATATTTGTGAGAATTACATAAATCGTCAAAAATGCAAATTAAATAAATAAATTCATCGGCACAAAAACTTGTTTACAACAGTAGAAATTGAATTCTGCTGATGTGAGTACCTGGAAATTACAAAGGAAATAATGATAATCAAGAAAGTGCGTGAAATGATGTCTGGAATTTTATTCTGGGTCCTCCCGAAAAAAAAAATTACGTGAATAAGCTGTTTGTTTTAACTAATCAAATACCGACTCCGCTCGGCTGGTACAATAATTTTACTTTACAAATCATCCTTAAAAATGTCACCATAGGCTGGCTGATATCGACGATTGATCCCATGTTTTCTTGTACAAAAATATCAACTATTTCGTGATTAATTCATAGTTCACCTACGAGATACTCGATCATGTGCTTCCCAATTCTGTCACTTCCCATCGATAACTGTACTTGCAACGGGATGGAAGTACGTACAAATTGGTGTATGGGGAAAATGTCCAAACACAAAATAAATCATATGCTTCAGTAAATGTATTCATGTGCACAAGTGAAAGCACGTATATATTCAACAGCAAAACGTGTTCGGTCAGGCTTCAAGAAGTGATGCAGTTACAAACTGCATCTTTACTTATTTATATCGTCCCTAATTTTATTTATGAATACTTGAGAAATATGTGTTTATTCCGGTTACGACCGTGAAATGGTATGGATGAACGAACGTGTTAAAAGAAGCTGAACCAAGCCAAGCCAGTGTAGTCATCGTCCCTCTCGGTTCTTTTCCGTCGTGAATTTGAGGTGCTTTTCGCCGTCTGCTGGAGAATACGAAAATAGCGAAACAAAACAAGAAAAACGGGGCACGGGAAAACAAACATTCTCCAAAATTTTCGGCTACATACATGCTTACACGGGGAGTGAGTACTTTGAGTCCTCGTCGTCCTTTCCTCTAAAGTACACACTTGATAAGGTACATTAAAAAATCCTTTACTGAAAAGATGAGGATGGTATAGCTGAAAACATAGTGGCTTCGCCACTGCTGCATCTCTCTCTCTCTCTCATCTTCATTCCTCGCACAAGCAACCTGCAAATCAATAAGAAGTTTTCGCGCAGCAGCATATTTGCAAGAAAGCGAGTCTCTTGTATGAAGGAAATCTGCAGTAAGCAAGCGTGTCACTTCGTCCAGCCGAGTATTCCGAGATCCCATCCCATGTATGCGTATACTTCTTGAGTTGAGAGAGAAAGCTCTCTTTCTCGTGTGTACTCTTGCTGCCGCTCTCTCTCTCTCTCTCTCTTCTCTCACTCTCTCCCTGTTAAAACAGCAAAGGAAGCTACACGGGTTCAACTTTTGCTTTCACTCCAGAGTCACCAGCGCAGATTCCCTTCCTCCTCGTATGAAAATAATGTAATGTGAGAAACGCCAGCTAAGCGAGTTCTCCTCTTCCTCCATACCTGATAACACTGGGACCGAAGTGCTCCTGGTAATCACTCAGACTCCGACGTTCTCCTCACTCGCTTGCAATCAGATTTTCACTCATCAGTCAGTCATAGTCACACAAAGCAGAAGAACTTCGTCTACCTGGCGATGTTCTATCAATCAAACGTACATCCACAGATACTCGCCCTTTCCCGTACTCCAACTCAATTTCTACTGTGAATACTTTTCCACAACAAACTTTCATGTAGATCACAGTACGTTCCTTTTCCCATTTCTCAATTCCCCTACTTTTAGATGAGAAAGTAATTCCAATTTGTGCATCTCAGTGAAAACTTTTACATTATCTGCTTTCAATCGCAAGCACACCCACGGCCATTTCCCCCACATCGATTGTGTCTCTACTCGAAATCAGTTGTACTCTGAACAGTTCTCCTTTGCCCAAGATTGAGCACGAAATCACTTTGCAATTTTCGTAACACAGAGTATTATTGAAGCCGAGCACAACAAAGTAGTTTCAACTTGCGACTACGGGAGCTAACTTGATATGTCTTAAGTACGACCATTTTGTGGTGTTAATCAAGCAGCTGCAAGTACATAACACCCTGGAATCCTGTGACTAAGGTAACAGCAAATTCCCTTTGTAAACGTAGCTAAATATTACGAAATAATTATAATTTGTGTATTAAAATTCAGTTTGGTGTGTGGTATTTTAAAGTCGTGACATAGTTTACAGGAAGACTTTGGTGTTTGGTTACGATTTAGTGCGTAAATTACCTTGCGTTCTGAGATTAAAGTTGTCACATTGGAGTTGCAATATTAGTGCAAAATTTCATATCTCTCGCATCAATTCGTTTAGGTAAAAAGTTTAAGCATTCAAGCATGATTACAGTTTCACAAAGGGTGTAACTGCTTGTAATTTCCCACGAAAATGAATACAATATTTTTTCCTGGGAAATGTCCTTATCACGTCTCATTACTTAGCATCAAGAGAAGCATTAATTCTCTCTCTCTCTCTCTCTTGTTCAACACCGCTTTATTCAAGGAACAGAGATGAGATAGATTTGTTACTGCATCCCGTTTGGAAATTACATACAATTCCAACTGCATTCAACTGATCTTCACTAATGATATGGGTCAACCTAACATTAGTATTCAATTTCCTTTTCCTTCTAATGAAAACGTTTGATCGAACGTATCTCCATGGGAGGTATTTCCCACTTTCCACATGCTCTATAGATAGTATTCACAGAATTTTCTTTTCATTCACTTATTAGTTTTGCATGATAACTCGTTCAAATAGGAAGCGAGATGCATACGATTTTTATAGTTAAGTTGAGCACACACACAGACACACGCGTATAAATGGTTCATCGAACATCCTTTCGCTTCTGCCTCACTTCATTTTACAACTCCATCTCTCAACATGACAAGTCGAGCAGCACACTCGTGAGCTCTAATTATGTTTCAATTTCCGATGCTTCCACTCGTCATACTTTCCCCTTGGCATGGGATATCTTAATCTCATTTTTATATAATCTTCCATCTTTTCTCTCTCTCTCTCTTTTCTATCCACTTTCTTTCGACGTGGCAGCGTGCTGTCGGATGAAAGGAAATGGAAGTTTTTATTCTCGTCTTCTTCGTGAGAAGAAGAGTAGGAATACGAAATGGAAATTGTTCAACCGAGTATGCATGTACATCTCGTTCCTTTTCAAATGAAAAAGTTTTTAGCGTGGGAAAACAGCAACGAGTTCATTATCTCCACAAAAAATTCTCTAAAATAACTGCTACCTTGTGTAAGTGATTGTCTTTTCAAATCAGCCAAGACCTAAGATTGAATATCAATCCTCGCTAGGGATGATCATGTTGAATGATATTTCTCATTGGCTTGATTTGCTGAAACCATTTTATTATACTGAAACCTCCCCGGAGAGGTACTCTCATTTCAACTGGAAAACGCAATTCGAAATAAAGCTCAAATAATTGACATCGTATTCACGGTTGGAACTCGTTTTCGGCGTGCCAAACTCGTTAGTTGCATGCATGTAATTGCAAATTACCGCTCAATAGAGAGATTGACTGTTTTCCGGAAACGATAACCTTTTGAGATGGCTAGGAGCTTCCAGTCATGACTACGTGAAGTTCATTATGCAGAAGTTTGTTTGTTCTCCAAGATCAATAAAACGCACAATTCTACTTGCACCACAAATTTTTTTAGAGACTCTGACCACAAATACTGAGCATGGGTCAATATTATACACGTCCGCACGTTGCAGACCGGCTGAATTATTACTTTGTATCTACGAGGTTGAGAGTCGAGTCTCTACGCCCTTCGCCGTATCACTTAATTACCAAGTGTAAGGTTGTACGAATTGTAGAAACACGAATACTTTGTATCAGAAAGTGAAAGCAATGGCCCGACAAAAAAAATAGTTGGGAAAATCAAGGGGAAATTTCTCTCCGTTTTTACATTCGATAGCGGAACATGCATACATTTTCCTTCGCCGGGATCTTATGCGTCAATATTTGCAACCACGAAACTCGGCTCAGTGTCTCAAGACCGTAAGTGAGCGTGTATAACATGAAAAACGCCTCGTATTTGAAGGTTGAGCTTGCACCATTAAAAATACTGGAAATAAGCAGCTGCTCTAGTTCGTATGAGAATACGCCATGTGTGAACTTAGCCCGTAATATGATGCATATTTATGCAACCAGCATTTTATCCTTGAGATGGTTGTAATTGCATTAAAACTTTCTCGAATTTCCGAAAAATTTCTTATGAAGTATTTGCAAGAGACTGTTCGACAGAATTACGTAGATCAAGCTTGCATTACGAGAGGCGCCACATCGGCATGCATCACAGCATTGACGGCCAGTCCTTGAAACGACAAGTTTTAATTGACGACCTTGCTGGCAGTTCGCATGGCCCAAAGCAGGCGCCAGCATCAATTGGGTGAAATCATTATTTAAATTTACATGAAATCGGAATGGTCATCAAAATGTCATCATTCATTCGTCGTAAGTAACACTAGCGAGTGAGAGAGAGAGAGAAAAGCTGAACTACTGGCAAAATGATACATTGTATTCAACAGGGACTGCTGCTATGGTGAAAAATGTGGTATTTTAGACTCTCAACATCGAATACGACACTTGAAGGCGGTGTGACTCTTTTGACCTGATTTATATTAGGTCGATCAAGTAGAGTTAGAGAGGATTCTCACTTGTCATTGAAATACGCATATATTCCCATTAGTTGTCAAGAGCTGCTTCTTCAACAAGGAAAATCACCTTGAAAAAAGGAACAGTTCGCGTTTGCACCTCACCTCTTCTACAATGTAACCTTTAGCAAGTGAAAAGTTTTTCTTTGTACGTCAATTTTCCCCTGAAAGCAGTGCTGCATTAAGGTTTTGAATATTTGTTCTCCTCGAAACAACAAAGTTGTTTCCCTTTGTAAATCTATCGGCCATCATTGTTTTTTTTTCTCATGAAGAGAACCCTGTCCTCCTCGTTCCACTCGTAAATCTTTGTGCCAAAACCAACAATTCCCGGCCATTATAGTCGCTACAGTGTATATTTTTACTGTAATGTCTTTCCCTCTGAAGTTCAATCATTTTCATAACACGCATACAGACCTTTTGAATTCCGACGTTCCTTTTTTGGAGTCAAACATGGATGGATGCAAACCAGAAGGAGTTTCTTTTTCTTCCTCTCCCCATGTATATATTGGAATATAGGGACTCATTGGGGAATAACAAAACTCCAAGGTTTCTGATATTGTATCTGGGATGAGCAATAGCACGTATTTCTACGGTTTCACTTGAGGAATATGCAGTAACACGAAGAACCTTCCCTTTTTATCGATTTCACCCTAGTTATTCTTTCGTTTTTTCCCTTTCACTCTCTCTCTCTCTCTCACTTCTACTAGATTGGCTGCACACATTCAGACATATAGAAAACGTACATGCGAAACTGATGTATCGAGGCATTCCAACGAGAGAAACCTTAATGGAAAAGTGTGCCTTTTGTAAGTACACATAAAATTTATGCCTACGACTATCATGTGCATCTTTATATTGTAGCCCCCCGCTACTCCCGTTTTCCATTTCAAGTATTTTTCTCTCTCTCTTTCTTCTCGTATTTGCTTCGTCCTCAACTCCGTTCCAACTCTCTCTCTCTCTCTTCTCGACGGAGGTAGTTGATTTACCGTGTGGAGGAGCTAAAGTAGTTGTAGAAAGCACGGTGGCGGCAGTGTTAGCACAGAAGAGAAAACAGATAGATTCACTTATTACTGCAACCGATATCGGTGAAAGGAGAAAAAAAGCATATGAGAGAAAGAGTGGTGGTGTGCAAACGGAATAATAGAAGGGAGAGAGAGAGTTAGAAAGTTAGCTCTCTCTTGCATTTACGAACAACAGCCACACAGTTAATGCTCCACAGGGAAAGCAGCAGTAGCGGGGAATAATACTTGGAGCGGGTCGCTCATGTACTTGACGTGCGAGAAAGAGAGAAAGAAAGAAGACGGTGTGTGGAGTTTGTGCGAAGTCTCGAGCTCTCGCTTCCAAACCTTGTTCCACTCACAAAGGAGGGGGAAAAGAGAGTGAAAGGCAAGTACGGAAGAAATGGAGGAATGAAAGAGTGAAAGAGTAGAGAGGCAAGTGCACTTGTAAAAGCCCATAACCAGGAATTCCATTGAAAAAAGAGAACTGGCTGAAAACGCTCTCAACGCTCCCATCTCTCTATTCTTGCTATTTTTCCATCAACATCATCGGACTTTTTTTCTTCCATTTTTAGGATGGTACACAGCTTTACTATATATTATACTCCTACTCCTTGAACAAAACCAGTCTTTCCATTTCTATCGTTACATTCGCGTCTTCCTGGTGGTGAAACATGCATGCACATAACCACATTGAAGTATTGAGGAAGAGAGCGAGAAGTGAAAGAGAGGGAGAAAAAGAGTGGAGGAAAAGGGAAAAAAGAGAGGAACTGGGAGCTGTCGACTGGAGTGAAAGGCAGAAAAGGGAGTTTGATACCAGAGAAAAAAACCTCCATCAGGAACTATTCGCATTTTCACCACTAATAGTAATAGTGCAGCAGCACATACATAAATCCGACTACTATCCTCCACACAACTACCATTCACTCCTGTACACTTCTTCCACCGAACGCGCATCACCATCACTTTCCTTCGAAGCTAGTGCGAGACGAGCACACTGCTCTGCTCAGCCTGGCTTGCATACACACTTTCACTACAATCATTTCCTGAAAGCTCTCGTACCCATCAACAGCAGTAGAAACGAACAATGGAAAAGGCTGGTGGAAAAGGGAAAGTAGAAGAAGAAGAAGAAGAACTAACTCCGACTCAGGAGAAAGATATTGTGAGAACCATCCTTTAAAAGTACGCTTCTCACTGATTGCCATGTATTTTGTAGTCGTGCATATGCAGTGTACCTATGCGGACAAGTTATAGGATGGGGAAGAAAAAGTTAGCAAATTCGTATTCAGAATTGAAAAATATCTTTTTCCTTGAGAAGATATACCTAAGTACATTTTTTCGAAGGGAAAGCTAGAAAGCGTCGATAATGGCTTTATAGGATTCACGATATGTGTCCGTCTTTTCACTTCCTCCCTCCAAATCCCCGATAGATTATCCTCAATCATATGCATCCCAAAAAAGTGGTGTGTGCCTCTGTGGTGGAGTTCTGCTCTGGTACATTTCCTGAAAAATATATGCTCAGTTGGGCTTCGTTTAACTGCGTCGGGAAAATACGTAACATCGTACTTTTTGACGAGAGGACGCGTTTTGCGCTCCTCCCCTGTTTGCGTAAACAATAAAAAACCGTTTGAGCAGTTGTAACGAAGTGATGGGCTCGGATCAAGCTCACAATCAGTACACGTGCCAAATGTTAGACTGATGTATACTAGTTATTTTTAGCTTTTCATGAAACCCATTAATTACGCGATGACTTGTAATTTGATGAATTGAAATGACAACCTTTGACCCTTTTCCTCTCATCCATTTCTCTTCAGCGAAAATTTATTTTTAGGGGTAGCACTGTTTCATTACTTGCACGTGGAGCTGTAAAAGTTGAATTAGAATAATTTGTCGTGAAGTTGAGAGATTATTTAACGTCGGCCAGATGGGCAGACATTAATTTGCGGCTTTGAACTGTTGGATGAAGAGAGTATAAGGCCGTTCGTTTTTGGATGGTTGGATTTAGAGTAATGGATTGGACGGGTTAAATGAAATCAACTAGAAGTTTGCCGTTTTCATTTCACTCTAGAATGTCGCTTATTGTCACTGCCGATGAGTATGGAACATATATAATATCAGATGAAAATGACTGTCAACTGCAGTAATATTGGATTTTTTTCCGTCTTCTGCAATTTAAGTGATAAATACGTGTGTCTACCCATCCCCGCCAAAAGTGTTTAGATAATTGAGTAATTTTTCAAGAAAAAAAATTCATGCACAAATTCGGGGAAATGACAGATTATTTCCATTTTTTCAATACTTTGATAGACCGACAGAAACAGGCGTTATCAGGATAAAAAAAACTTTCTTTCGTTGCTCGTGGATGTTATACGTGCCTATACAGCTCCAATGGAGTGAGTGGGCGATGAGTTTCAAGTTACAAGGGAAAACTTTTTAACAAGTTTTCTTGACTGCTTTCTCTAACCAACTTTCATCAGGAAAAGAAAGTCAACAGGATAAAGCAGCAGCGCACTTCAAGCTATTATTGCAAACGTACCCCAACCGACTTACAAATCCTACATTCATTTCACGCGTGAACGTTCCCCTTTTCATGGTCATTGATCACACTTTAAGGGTTAAAAATTCCAATGGAAAATATATCTATACACACATCAACTATATCACATATTATCTTCCAAACTGGCATGTGTGCAATTTTTGTTGTTGTTGGCCTTGCCTTGTTTTCACATTTCATTCTCTCTCGCTCCCCAATTCAATGCAAAACGGAGTGTAGGTTAGCTGGATCCCTTCTCATGCATAATAGGAATGCGCGTAAATAAAACGGCTTCTTCGTGTGCCCTAGTTTTTTGGGGGGTCTTCTTCAACAATGTGAATTTGTGATACGTGCACTCATTTGTTTTCTCCATTAGGTTTAAAAAACGAAATGTTTCTAGGGTAAATTGTTTACGAGGGACGAGGTCACTCTAAACTGCCTGTCATGCACTTGAAAACAACTTTTCTCTCTCTTTTTTCTCACGCACTGAAAATGTGTTTAAGTAAAATGTTGGCAATGGTTTCGACGAGAGATTCGAATGGCGATGTAGAAGTGGTAGTTCTGCTGTCACATGATATTCCCTTTCTCATCTAGAGTTACAACCATGTTCTTGGGTTACGCCATTTGCAAATTGATTTTTATATACATGTTTGTTCATGTGCTTATACAGAGCAGAGATCCTTCATATGATTTCATATATAATATGTGGTTAAACAGTGTTCAAAGATAATTGGAGGATTTGTTGTCACTAATTAAGCTTTGGTAGAAGTCACGTGCGAGCGCGT
>JAQFZW010003135.1:0-14019 GCA_034687055.1 Heteromurus nitidus
GGACCTAGAAACCAAACCCAGTTATCCACCAGAAACCTCACTTTTCCACGTGAAAATCTCGGTCGTGGTTGTTCGGGCATTAACCTCGTCACACCATTTACCTTTCCATCACAGCTTTGGCTAGCGAACTCTTGTTGAGTTTGGTTGTAGATCCATGTGTTGGGTGGTTGGTTGAGCAGGTTAAAGTCCAAGCTTGGCAACTCATTCAGGATGGATGGCTAAATGTTTAACAGAATTTTCTTTTTCAGCATCGTTTTTTTTGTCAATCAACACTCTGAACTCGTGCATAATACCTGTCCCCCGGCCTCCAACAATAAGACCCTTGAAGTGCTGGAAGCGTTAGCTATCCTCGTGGCAACAATCATTCCAGCAGCCCCTGCGGCGACCATTTAAATAAAAGAATCGGAAAATAGACAAATTAATGAGCTGATAATCCTAGAAAAAAAGGAGTAAATGTGTGAACAGACCTGCGCCGACAATGATGTAATCGTATTGAGAGAATTGACATTTTGGGTCCAAGCTGAGTAGCTCACTGTTCGCTGTCGTGTCTAGTGTTTTGTCTAAAGTCACCCAGGAAACTATTGCGAGCACTAATGCGGTTCCAAGTGTTCCGGAAAGTGGCAGTGGAAGCGGCCATCTCGCTGGGAGGGCGGATAGAATTACGTTAATTGCGCCTAGCGCCGCCATACCTTGTTTGAAGTTTAAATTTCAAAATATGATTACGGATGGTGTAGAGATTTAATGTCTGGAGCGGTTGCTGGTCTGACAAGAACTAACGGAATGAAGCTCCAGTCCAACTCTTTTTGTATAATAAAGTCCTTGCAATTGAGTAATATAAAATGAGCAAATTAGCGAATGGATTATGCAATCAAGATTTGTTGCCGAACTTGTAACTTGGTTTTTACTCCAAAAAAAGTATATTACAACTTGCCGCTGATATTATCACACAAATGCGGTTCATTTTACTTGGCGAACATGGTCATTTATATTTATTTTTATATAACTCAATCGGCAGTGGCCGTAGAGAATCAATGCAGAATTATCATTGGATTCAAAACCAGATTTTATTACTTTATTTCATACGAATTCATATGAGTTTTTGGTGAATTCTGCAAACTTTTCACTTGTGTAATTGCGTCGTCATATAATCTTATTTCGATTATGCGGAGCTAGGTCGCTGACTGGTTATTTAGAGAAGGATACATTTGCGTCATCATGATTTTATTTCCATTTATAAATGCAAACTAAACCAGTGTAAACGGGGAATGAGGGAATAAACAAAAATAATATTCTCGTGAAGAACATTTTTATATAATTATGCAGTTTTAACTTCAACATGAGCATAATTCTGGTTTGTGATGCATCGCCCAGTCCAGTTTAATGCGAGACTACGTCTTTTGCTTGAAAATGAATGAAATGAATGGATTGCACAAGTCCACAAATTTTGGCCCCCAGCACAAGTAAAATGAATGTGAGTGAGGACAGTAGAACGAGGCTCATTCTCACGACTTTGACATTCACATAAACTTCATTCAACCTTGTCCTCCAGTCTGCCCTCTGCCTCTCACCATAAGTTCTGATAACATAAATAAACATATTACAGACTAAACCTTTCCACCCAACGACCCAACCAAAGATTTTCACTGTTCCACGTCACTTCCAAAAATTTCAATTTATGAGGAATATAAAGGCAACAAGAAGTTTTGTCCAGTAGCAAGTTGTGTGTGAAGATGCTTGTCATTTTGTGAATGTGCTGCTTTCTGGAATGTATGAAAAGTATGAGTCGGAGGAATTCGTTGAAAGGGAAGAGCTATGAGCAATAATGCATCCTCTTAAAGTACGATTAGGATTTATAACGATGCTTGCTGCTGGCTTGAAGTGATGCTCTCCACTCTCCAGTGAATTGAGCAGGTCGGAATTTGTAAAAAAAACTTGGTTCATTTCCAGAGCACAAAAATCTACGTATGGATATGAGACATTGTGAAGCAACATCCAGATAAGTAAATATGCACATTGAATAAATGTCTTATCCTTTTACATTGCATTTCAATTTGGTCAGTCAAAGTGACCTCCTGGCATTTGCTTATGTTTCGTGGTTTCGTTAATGGTTCGTTCATGGTTTCTTTTCGCTTTTTCAGCGTATTGCAAGATCCATTTTCTTTTTCTTACGAAAAGCTTGAAAGTTTGGAGATATTCACAGAAAATACTTATATTTTGTGGTGAGAGTGTGGCAGGTCAATTCCAAAATTCGATTAAATGAGTATAAATTCCTGGTAGAAATGAATGATATCAACAAATATGGTAATCTCTCGAAAACGTTGTGGATAAAAAAATTGCCCTTTCGTTTAATAAATTATAGCACATGCACACATCCATAAACGATTCCTTTCGATACTTCATCCTTTTGTGCTCGACATTCATGTCACTTCACTTCACAATGTTCCAAATAAACAAATTCGAGAAAAGACGCAACGAAATATTTTCCATTTAGTGTTAACTTGAATCTGTGGCACAAAAGTTTGTCCAAGAAAGTTGATGTGTTTTTTTCATATTTGTTAAAAAGAAGCATATGTTAGGTTGTTTCGTGTTTGATTGATTCCCCAGTTTAAAAAAACATTTTCTCATGACATTCTCTGGAAATATGGGAACGCGAAGAGAGCCGGAGGTGAATGGCGGAATAGAACTGAAATCGGTTAGTTGCAAAATAATACTGCAGATAATCAACAGTGTGCAGATATAAGACGTTGCTGATTTTGTTTAAATTATTTTGTGAGGTCGATGGCAAAGGTGAGGAAGCTGTCTCCTTGAAGGGGAACACCTACGCCCCAGAAGGATGGCGAGATTGGCTAGTCGCCTTCTCAGCCTTTCTGTTGAAGTTCGTAGTGACTGGGATGGGTGATAGCTTGAGAGTCATTTTAAAGGCGTCCCATGCCAAAGCCATTTTGTCCACCTCCCAACTGAAAATCCTCCATTACACTTTCCTCTATTTGATGTTGGCGATGGGTACAAAAATTTAACTCAATGTCTCCAGAAGATTTGCTTGTTTCAAATAATTTGTCCTTTCATTTATTTTTAAAAACCAGGACCATTCGCATCCGCTCTTGCTGAAAAGTTTGGCTTCCGCCGAACAGTCATGTGCGGCTCCGTGTTGGCGACGGTGGGCATGATTTTATCGTTGGCCACTTCCGCCGACTTTTACGCGCTACTTTTCGGATTCTCCATTTTTGGAGGGATTGGAGCTGGGATCATGTCAACCTTGTCCATTGTCACGGTAGGTCTGCACTTTGATAAGAACAGGCCTATCGCGATTGGAGTAGCCACAGCGGGATCCTTCCTCCGACACACGTGGCTCACTCCCATTCCAAAATTAATTGCGGACAGTGGGGTCTGGCAAGGAGCGCTTTGGTGGTCTGTTGGATTGTGTGCATTGTCCACTTTGATCCCGCTTCTTTTTTCACAAAGGCCAGAACGAAGTCAGCAAAGTATTGAGACGAGGAATTTGGAGGAGACGTCAGTTTTGGAGCAGCTTCGGGTGTTACTCACATCACCGTCATACATCATTTTCTTCATTTCTTGTTTCCTTACCATCACCGGATATTACATGTCAGTCGGGCAGCATTGTAAGGAAACCACTTGAAAGCGCGTGAAATGCATGTTAAAGCACGTATCAATTCAAATATATTTAAAATATATACCTGCATAATTTCCTCAGCTACACCAACTTCATTTAAAGCCGCAATCGAGCCTGCTCTTTTCAACAAAATTCTCAACGTCACTTGGCTCATCGCTTTCGCCGGAGCCGCACTTTTGGCCAATCAAGTGGGCAACTATATTCTCATTTGGAATGTGATGCTGACAATTTGTGCGATTGCTTTGGGGTTGAGTCATGCAAGTTATGGACTGTGGAGCGCTATCGAATTCATTGTGGCGAATGGACTGTATTCAGGCATTTATATGGCCCTCCGTCCAATCATCGTACTGAAAATTGCGAAAGGCAGGACGCTCAACATGGGCTATGGCGTAGCGCAAATTCCCCTTTTGATGGCGATGGTCGTCTATCAGATTTCAAACGGTACAAATCAAGACTTTAAATTTGAATTTAATTGCTTAGTTTGCTCCCTGTTTTTATTAAACTTGTTATTTTTAACAGAAACCGGTTTGATGGCAAGAGGAATGGTTGACATCTTGGCTTACATTGGGGTGGGATTACTCCTTCTCGCTGCGGTGATGAACTACCCTCTCACTCGCATACTCATCTGGGAGGAGAAGAGACACAAGAGAATAGGCTCGAACAGGAGTTGGGACAGTTCTCAAACATCATTACAAACTGGATTATAAACCCAGATAAATTTTTTTTAAATGTTAATTATTGCAAAACATTTGAAATTGTAAAATGAGCCATGGGAGGAGCTTCTAAGTAATCGCAAGTAAACATATGATACACCAACATAAATTTAGAAATGCACGGGAAATTAGGTTTTGTCATAAAGTTATATGAAATCAAATGTGATTGCCATTTTAATAACTCCGAAATAAACCGGGAATACATTTAGTGTAAATTTAAGTAAAACATTTGTTAAATAAATCATTACAACGCTAAAACAAGAATGAGCAATGCAACCTTTATTAAAGTAGCTTTTTAACAATAAAGTCGGTGTTAAGATATTGTTCACCTAAATTACCCTTTTAAGCAAAATCTACGATCCAAATCAAATCTTTTTGTCCGTCAATCAACCAGTTTGGTCTGTTTCCCTAATCCCGTCCCTGCCATTCGTCCTTTCCTCCCAGATTTGCAAGCGAGCAACAGCGTAGCCCAGCACGGTAGTGAGAAGGAGTAATCCAAATCCGTCGAACACTCTCCCTACGGAAAGTAAGAACTGTGCTAACTTTATGTAATAAATGAAGTGATAAATTCCATTTCACGAGGATATGACATACTGCCCATTTCATGGACGACGAGCGACGTCATTACAACCACTTGTGAAAGGCCAAACCCCATGTTGAGCTTCTTCTCCTTGACAATGTCCATGATGATGAGTGGTCTGAGAATGGTAAAAATGCCCACATAACCTGAATTTGCCACAAAGAAGGCGACAACGTTCCAATGCTCATCAAAATGAGGACTTAGCCCCATCACAACAGCACAAATTGTCAACAACACGTTCGAGATGAGGAGGTAGTTGCCGACCAGATTCGCCAAGAGTGCAAATCCAGGAATAGAGACGAGCAAGATGACGTCAAACAGTGTCTGGTCGTACCGAGCTGCTCTGGCTGAGAAAATATTTTTAGTGACATTTTTATCCGAATTATCGTTGTACTTTGATCACGTCATCATATTAAAAAAGTGTTTACAAAGGGCAGGTCCGGTGGACCCATGATGTCCGATTTTGTAAAGGAAAAAAGAGAGGCAGAAAGTGAGGTATGATGGGGATGAGAACAGCTCTCGAAGCTGCTTCAACAGAGGCATGCCAACGGTACTCGTCATCCTCAGTTCACATTTTCGAACTCGCACAGCTAAATGTAAAAATGATAAAAAAATATTGAATTTAAAAAAATCGTGCATACTTGAGTTGTTGATTTATCAGTTTTTTTTAAAGAGAGAGACTCTTTTAACTTCGTTTTGGTCTTTCAATGAAAGCCATCGGCAGAATGGAGGAGAGTGCGCACACCACAGCCCCGCAAATCAGCGCCACTTGCCAACCTCCAGTAGCAGCGATTGTTATTGGGATTGGGGTGAACCCTGAATGTCCATACAATTGTCCCAGCAAACTTATTCCAAACGCGATCGGTCTGTTTTTATCAAAGTGCAGACCCACAATCACAAAAGACAACGTGGCCATGAGTCCAGTTCCAATCCCGCCAAAAACCCCGAATCCGAAAAGTAGCGAGTAGAAGTTGACCTTGTCAATAGATGCGACAAAGCATGACAACATGCCCATCGTGGCTAGTGCGCTGCCGAACATGGCTGTTCGGCGGAATCCAAACTTTTCCGCAAGTGCTGATGCAAAAGGTCCTAAGTGTGTTTGAGTGAATGAATGAGCTGAATTACGTTCGGTACACTTTTGAAATTCGGGAGCTTTAAAAATGTGAGTTTAATTTGTACCTGTCAGCAGCTGCAGATAGAGTAAAGCGTATTGGAGGTAATTATGTTGTGCGTTGGTCACCCCAGGGATCCTTATCCTGAGCGCGGCGTAGGTGTCCCAAATCCAAGCAACTACGAAGTGCATTAGCAAGGCTGCCAAGACAATTAGCCAACCTTTGGATCCTTCGGGGGCATACGTCTCTTCGATTAAGTAAACGGCATCCTCATCCTGAGCTTCACTCTCGTCGTCCTTGTAAAAGTCAGTAAATTTATGAAAAATTAAGAGAAAAATCGATCGTCTCCTTTATACTTTATTTCAACACTAACCCTTGATTTCAGTTCAAATTCCTCCTCATCCCCACACAGTCTTTCTTTCTTGCGCTCCATTTTCTTTTCGTCTCCGTACTAAAATGATTCACAAACCAGGGGAACTGTAATTTTAAAACATATCCTCCAGCAAAACCATGAGAACACATAAAAATATCTTTTGCACAGACTGTTATGCTCCAGCTCCAAGTTAAAACTACACGGAGAAGATGAGAACAAGGATTTGTTTTTTTTGCGAGTACTGACTTGATTTCTGGCAACATAACTGATATGAATGAATGGTGATGTGAGAGGTCAGCATCTCATCATCATAAGCAAATGCACAGAAAATGCACATACATGTGCTCTCAATAAATATTTGATCTATAAAAAATGTATACGAGGAACCGAAGAGTTACATCATCGCCGTGAATGTTATGCACAAGTGTTTGTATCGCTGTACACGAAAACACTAGTTGAAGCAAATATTTTTTGTCAACAAGTTTAAATTGAAAGTAATGCACGGAATATATTAATTGGTGGCATTCGACTTTGTGAGTCTGTGGCACAGATCTTGCTTGCGTTATCCCTATCCCAGTTGGACTAAATTGTGTCGGGATTGAAAGTAATATTTTGTACAGAGCTTCTTATAATCGTTCGTAAATTTGATTATCATTAGGGATTGGTATATGAATGGCAAAGTAAAATAATATAATGTACCTACCTAACATGGAATATTTCTATTACTAGCATTTGTTTATGGAAGTGAATTTAAAGGAGGACAAATGATTTGCGTTTGTGAACCATGTTATATATGCCGAGAGAAGTAAATTATGCAAGGGAGTCATATTATGAAATGTGTAGTATGCCCATAATATTTGTTGAATAGTTGAAGAAAGACCGCATTGAGCAAAGAAACATGAAGATTAGTGTTCAGGACTTGGTGGGCAGAAGAACTTGATTTAATGTGTGTCTGTCCGACACTGTGGAAGATTTCAAGCGTCAAATTGCACAGTCATAAGGTGATACTGCGGACCGTATTACTTGGAATCGTAGGCCTTCGTCCTAAAAGTATAATTCCAGAGGGTTTCATCAATTTTTTGGAAGATTTAAATTATTGAATTATTACTGCCTTTATTACCCAAAATGGCGCACAACTCCAAAGTTCGTACCACAAAAAGTGCAGTTTATGAAGAAATGTAAGGCATGTTGGAGACCAATTGTTAGAAAACTATTGTCCAAGTCATTTAATTAAGTCAGCATATCATTTATTTTTCTATAGTCTGTACCACAATTTAAATGACATGTTCAAATGAATATTTGTGAAATAAATGCAAAATATGTTCAAATGAAGAGAAATAAAATAAAGTTGTAAATTAATTTGAAAGAAGCTAACGACCACATTTATTACTTGCTAGCAACCACCAAGACTCCACAATTTCTGTCAATAAGCATACAACACATAAAGTTATTCCAACAACCAATCCCAGCCATAAAATCGCAAAAGACCTTGCATCCGCCGTGATGACGACTGTCGCTTTTTCTTTAACAATTTCCCGAAACTCAATATCAGAATTGATGACACTGGCCAAAGTGAAATGATTATCTTCCTCGCCAACTTTCAAGCTCCTGCTCAAGTTTTTCAAACTTTTCCAATAATTCAGAGTATCAAATATTGCCTCAGTCCTCTGGTAAATTCCAGCCTCATGAAAACTAGCCAAATCTCTGACATATGTATCAAACAGGAAAGGAAATCTTGAAAGTTGCCATAAATACATGTCGGACCCAACATTTGGGTCATCATTAATGATCAGTTCTCTCTTCCCAAAAATAGCAATCGAGCTTTGAGGAAGTTGTCAGCTAGATTACTTCCAAAGTTGTCCATTCTTTGCTTAGAAATCATGGCAAAATCAAATATCTTCGATCTCGAAATCGTGTGATTCAAAGTGTCTGGATTCTTTTGGCATTGGATAAGCTTATGAGTAAGCCCTAGTCTGAGTCCGGCGACAATATCATAGTGGGTATAGTCCACCTGAGACCAAGTGGCCGATCTGTTTAATAACTTTTGAAATCTATTCCTATTTCTGTCAGTTAACAAATATTCGTTATTAAGTCCGAATTGGAGAATACTATTTTTCAAATCAGCCTCATAACCTATATCTACAATAATTCTTAAATTTGAAGTTCAAATTAGTTCCTCAAAAGATCGCGGAATGCCTGTGGGAGACGGTTCCGCCGTCATGTATGAATAAACATTGGATGTGTAGAAATTCCGAAGTAATATCGTAGCCAACAACCAAGCTGCGAGGAGGATTGCGGGGAATGTTTTGAACTTCTTTTCCCAATTCACCGTCACTGTCCAACCTTGCTCCAAAAGTGTTGCCACAGGGAGGAAATGACTTTTCGAAGTTCCCGTTAATTTAAGGAACCAACCAAGGAACACTGTCCCGAAAAGGAGGAGTAGCCAACTTGGCAAATCCAATGGGTTCAATAGTGACAACCAGTTGAGACCTCCATTGTGCATTTCCCCGTCTGCAGCAAGAAATATTGAGAATGTGTAAAAGTGAAATAGTGCTGCTTGCGGAAGGTAATGCTTTCGATTGTACCTGCGAAATAATGGATACCTTGACAACAATATGTGAAGGTCGAAAAAGACATCCGCATTTGTACAGTTTCTATTTCGGAACAATAAATTCTTCAGGTAGATCGTTTCGCCCCATCTTTCTGCTCCACAGTTGTACGCCACACAAATTTTGGGACGAGTTGAAGTGTTTCCGTTCAGTTGACTCAGATCAAGGTAAGCTTTTCTGTGGACTTTCTCAATTGCCTCAGGCGTTGGATCTGAATGGAAGTTAACCGGCACTGGTTTGCCAATCCATGTGTTGTCGTTCTTTGATGACATCGTCATCACGACTAGATACGGCTTCCAGCTTGTCGCGTCAACGAGGATGGTTTTGTGAGCGGCATCACTTTGACTAAGACGAGGGATGACTAATGAAGGTGGCCGAAATTTATTAGATGGTTTAATTTGCAAAAGGACGTAATGTGGATCGTAAAACTTCAAAATATTTCTTTGTGCGAGGATCAGACCGGCATGGAATTGCACGTGGGTGTATACGCGGCCACTTTTGTCCATAGCCACGTTGGGAATGAGAGTGAAGCATTGTTGTTGGAATTTTTGGATTGCCACGGGAATACCCTCTTCAAAAATGGTCCTTGAATTACCACGGAAACGATAAAAATCTTTGGTAGAGTATACAAATGATTTGGAAATTTGATATGTATTGCAAACCCCTCGGGAGGAACATTTTTCATGGAAAAACTGGAAAAGAAGTGGGGTTTTGATTGAAATATTTTGAAAATTGTCGTGATTGAAGAAGAGTAAGGTGCACTGCTCAAATGCTTGGAAAATTGTGTCTAATTCTAAATGTTTAAATTGATCGGGGATTTGCTTGAAACATTCTACATGTACAAATAAAAGAAATTGAATCAAAATCACGATGTTGCTTGGAATCCTCATTTTTAATTTGTTTTATATTTTAAGAGTTTAACAGAGAAATATAATTCGACAGAATTCGTTAAGAGATTCGTAGGATTAATGCAGAATCCAGCTCTGGAATATATGGTTTGTAGACCTCTACTTTTCTACTAATCGAACAAAACCGTCGGTATTGATCCTTTCGAAGTCTGACAATGACCTAATTCTAAAATATTAACGATTTAAAACCTGTCAATTTAGTGGACTTACACATAACATATATCGATCAAAACATAACTCATAAAAACAATTAACATGCTTGGTAGATACTTCATGTTGAAAATCATTTTCTGAATAGAATTAACAACATCGAATGTTCGCCGTGCTATTTATTGTGTCCATGTCAACTCCAGCCAAACACTTTAACTATTCACGTCACTAATCTGGAAGCACTTTATTCTCTGAGCTATGTGAAAACATTTGAGAATACTTACTATTGTCGCACTCAAATCGAGTGAAAACTTTACATATTGTCTGATTTTCTGATGACGTGAATAATTTTTTTAATTGTCACAGAGATGACACGTCAACGACATTTTACGGAAGATCAATAGAGCAATGACGTACACAAACTTGGTCGAAATGTGTTGGCCTTTATTTGCGCTTTAAAAAAAACATGCTTGTTCTCGGTGTACTCGTCGTCGTCGTCGCTCAATGTTTGAAAAAATAGATTCTCAAATGTGTGAGTGGTGCGGATGCAATGGATTATCTCGTGGTTGGGCGTAAATGATGTCGCGAAGGATGCTCACTGTCACTACACAATTTGAGTTTCCTTTTCCATTCTGAAATAAAAATTCTCAAAGAAAACTTATATATTCCCCTAATTTTTACGTGCGAACGGAATATCAAATTCATGCCAAGCAAAGCAATCTAGAGTAAACATATGAATAAGTTTTTGTGAGTATGAGTGCATCAGTAATCAACAAGCAAAGAGTATGCATTCATTCATGCTCATGCTATTTATTACCTCTTTATATTTATATATAGGGGTAATATTTTGGTTTGGAATATACCTTTGGATGGATGCGCTTCCTTTTGGGTGAGGTCTTTATGAGCTTCATACATAAGCTAGAGGAGCATGCATTCCTGTTGTGTTCAGCATACCGACTAACGAGTAGCTTTATACGTAAGAGATAGAGGGGCATGTATCCCTGCTGTGTTCAGCAAACCGACAAACGAGTGTGCTAGTCAGTGTGTGTTAGCTTTGAGCTGGAGAGACAAGTACTCGTGTGGTCAACACCTAAACAAGTGTTAATATGCATTTCGTCCAGTTTTTTAAACTCCTTCCTTCCAGAAGTTACATTCACATTTCTAACTACAGTTTTTGGTTTATCATGTCACGTATTTCATCAAATGGTGATGACCAACTAGTTGGCAGTGTTGACATTGGTGAAGTAGCACAATTGGAAACTGACAACTTCAACATCATCAAACAAAGTTCCTTCATATTCCATATAATCCGTAAAGTCATTTTTAAGTCATTCCTTCCAGTTTTGTTTACCTTTTTACTACTTTAACAAAAGAAGAGTTTACTTGCCTGGCATCTTGTATTTAGTGAAGTATGTAAAATTAACTTTGTCTAGTTGTTCAAGTCCTTCTTTCCATATTTTTTAACTTCTGTCAGCGGATGTATTCCCTTTAACTGACATTTGGCATCTGACATTTGTCTGATGTCAAATGACTGACAACAGGTAATGATGACCAACTAGTTGGTAAAGTGGATCAGCTGTCAACAGTGACAGCGACGTAACAACTGACAGGTATTTGTCAGTATCTATGTTCCATTCGTTCCAGTTTTGTTTACCTTTTACCTTTAGTTTTGTTTACCTAACTAACAAAACACCAGTTAACATTAATCAAGCGATTAACACATAAAGAGGTCCTCGAAGTTTTACCAAAAGTTTATTATGTTTGGGTGTGGCGAAACACTGGTTGACTTACGTTGAACTGAAGCTGGCGCATCTGGCATACTTGCTCCACTCACCGTGTTTGTAATTTAGATATGAATGTCTGTCCAGTTTTTTTTTAAATTTTAAACGATTCTCTTGTGTCACTAACTGAGTATTTGTCTTCACATCTTTCTTACTTGATTTTGCGAGAGAATGACGAAAGTGGAATACTACAAGCTGCAAGGTCTT
The DNA here is from genome assembly GCA_034687055.1 of Heteromurus nitidus. Taxonomy (NCBI): domain Eukaryota; kingdom Metazoa; phylum Arthropoda; class Collembola; order Entomobryomorpha; family Entomobryidae; genus Heteromurus; species Heteromurus nitidus. Next base: position 12,065 of record JAQFZW010003135.1, read on the forward strand.
ATGTGTGGAGTGTGAAGCACACTTGGAATTCACATTCACAACTCACATTTGAAAGGTTTCTCACGATCACACTTGTTCATCTCGGTTAGCGATCCGATCCAACCAAAATTTAGGATCGTCCATCGCAAGCGAGCGAACGAGCAAGCAAGCATCTCCGCTCCGCACCCACACGAATGAGAAGCCCTACAAGTGTGAAACGTGTGCTTTCACAGCTAAACCCAATCTCGAGCGGCACGAGAAAAGCCATAAGGAGCACGAATTTTGCTGCGACCTTTGCCAAAAAAACTTTCGCCAGTAGGGACATGCTCCAAAAGCACTTGGTCAAGAATCACACTAACTCTGAAGGCAGTCATCAGTGTCCCAGTTGCCAGCGAAAATTTCACTTCGTCCAGGACCTAAATGCCCATCTCCCCGTGCACAGCAAAGTGAGACTCTTTCAGTGTTCAACTTGTTTGCGCAGATTCAAACCCAAAACTTGTCTCTCGGCCCACCAAAAATGCCACAGCGTCGGGAAAACTTACAAATGTCCACAATGCTCAAAGAGCACAAAGCGGAAGCAGACTCTGAAACGATACATTAGCGACATGCACACGAGACCTCGCTCGTATCAGTGTGTCTTCTGCCCATACAGAGCAGCCCAGAGGGGAGCAATGCTCAATCACATTTTCAGACACACGACCGAGAGACCATTCTTTTGCGAATTATGTGAATTTTCTGCGATTGAGAAGTCCACGTTGAATGACCACTTCCGTTTCGAGCACACGAATGAGAGACCTTTCAAATGTGGGTGTGGCCAAATGTTCCAACATGGGCGCGGTTTGACAAATCACGAACGAAAATGCTCGAAAATGTATGCAGACTAAAGATCTATGTGGATGGATATTTTCAGTGACTTATTTTATTAAATACTACTTACAATTTATTAGTTAAGTTTAATTCCTAGATTTCCATGTTGAAACGTGTCGTCAGTTGTGTCTTGTGTGCATAAGTTTCCAAAATTGTTATTGTTGTCGAACTTAATAAGAATGATTAAATGTAATTTAATACTTGTTGTTGTACTTGAAATTCATAGTGAAGAATTGATTATGATTCAAACTAATAACAACAGCAAAATATTTTAACATTGAATGTTTCTTGTTGCTTGGAAGTTTTTAAATTGGTTTCGAATTGTGTGATCATTTTGTTTATATTGTAAAACTAACTAGTGACGACGTACTTGGCTGGCTTGAAAGCCCCGAAATTTCTCGAACATATATGTTCCATATTTTTCACAAATAAAAACAATTGTAATCATAAAACACAAACTAAAGACCATAAATATGACTACTTACATAATTTCAACGAATACCCGAACTATACTGGGAAGTTATTAAAACCTTTCGTGTCCAAATTCAGCTTTATCAATAATTTATAATAATTTATCATATTTAATATATGGCTAAAACTATCGAGGTGCATACTACCTGTTGAATAGGAATAAATATACATCGCATGCAAATCATATTAAAGATATTAACAATATCTCACTCTAACGATTACCGTTCTTCTTCCCCCAATTTCAAATATTGTACAAGCATCCTAAGAAACAATTCAATAAAATACGGAAATATTCCGGAATCCTTATTGACGAAGGCTGATTTAAGCGACTATGCGTTTTGATATATAATGTGCATAATTTTAACAATTTTTCCTCATTTTATCACAGAAACTGTAATTTCCACACTTTGTGTGAAGGTAGGCGGCTTTCCTTCGTCACGTATTAAAGCTGAGTAGACGTTACGAAGAAATTTTATTTTTAACGACAAGAACACCTGAATTCGGGTTTTGTGAAACTCAAAAAGTAACACTGTTACCGAAATTGCGAGCAGGATAGCCGTGAATTCCATCAAAGACTTAAATCTTTTATCGGTTGTCATCACAACTACTTTCGGCCTCTCCACGGCTTTGAAGCCCAT
>JAQFZW010003136.1:0-14015 GCA_034687055.1 Heteromurus nitidus
TATGCTATCACAATATAGACTTATATTTGATACCATGGCCTTTTATACTAGCCAAAATCTCGATATAGTTCGTGGCCTAAGTTTGCTACACCCGAGAGTTGTGAGGAGGGAACTGAGCAAGGCAAGGCCAACGAAAAAAGTTTTCGGCGAAACCATCGATCTTTTTTAGCAGAAAAAAAAGAACATACATAAATATACATGCATAGCGTAAGGATGTGACGAGGACTGTCTCACAATCACAGCTAAATCTCCATCAACTCTCAAGACTAAGACATGGACGTGGACGTGTGGTCCTGGACTGGATATATGCTTTGATGGCAACAAAGGAGGGGAAAAGGTACATATTTTCATTTTATGACGATGATGGCATAATAATGCTAAGTACAATACATTTTTTCCCCAATCTGCGAAATTGTTACAGCTGGTGCCATGTGAGAAGCGGAGAGGGAGAGAGAGAGAGTAGTCGTGTGTTTCCATATATTCCACTTGCCTACTCACTCACTCATGCATACTCTCCAGAAACAGCGAGAGGATATCTCTGACCTTCATCTCAATATTATCACATCACAAAACTTCCTCCCTTTCTTTCTTCCACACAATAATATCCACACATCACTCCAATACTTCGTCGGAATCCAATGTTCCTTCTCAGAAATCCACTTTTCAGGTATTCATCTGTTTTGCCAGGCACTTGAAGCATGAGCAACGATGCAAAAAGCAAACAACGTGTCTGCTTTGCAAAAATAGCTTGTGCATTTCATTTGATCGCTATCAAACTTGAAGCAGCGCACACACACTCCCACCACAAGACCAAGAACGCTCATCTTTTTTCTCGCAAAAAAAATGTTCAAATTTACAATCCTTTGACGACATTGACCTTCGCACAAATGCAAATGAGTGATAATATGTACAGTATAAATTATTGGCTGATATCAAGTCAGTCTCGTCAGTCCCAATTTTACAGAAAAAGGAGCAGAAAATAATTTCCAGTTGAGCACCCATATGCTCCAGAGGAGTGGATCTTCTCTGGAAAAGTTTTTTTTTGTGCGAGAGATGCGCACTGATTATCTAAGAAAGAAGGAGCGTTATCCTTATGTATTGATCACACAACACAACAGCGCATAAATTATCCTTGATCTTCACAGCTGACTTCATCCATCCATTTAGAAGTTAGTGCAACACATCACATCATCGTGTCTACATCACATAATCCAAGTGTTTTCATGGACCTTCATTTCGTTCCACCACCACAAAAAAAATATACTCCACGACTCCACGCAAAAAAACGCTGTTTGATTCAAGTCCCATCATCATCCCAAAAAAGTATCAGGCGAACGCCACATGATGACGAGCACGCATAAAAAATCAAAGCATCTCCTTCACAAATCGGCATCCATCCATACATGAAGCCAGGCTCCCAATCACAATCTCAATCAAGCTCAACGTGATACTTGGCAATGGGAATTTGCACAAGCTTTCATCCTTCTCCTGATCTTCGCAGACAGAGAGGAGGAGAGAGCGAAGACGCTACATATCTTCATTCTGCATATATTCTATTTATTTATGTACATTTAAACTTGCAGACCAGACCAGGAAATGTTTCGAAGAAGAAGAAGAAAAAATCTTCCATCCAAAAGAATGCAATTAGAGTGAAGGCGAGGAAAACAATATCTGCGATAATAATATGCTGAGAGCAAAACTAAAGTCGTTTTAAAGACATCATCGTCAGTGCGTATATCTTCAAGTGTCACACACTCAAAGCACATAACGTTATGTGATCTATCCACACACAAAATGTTGAATGTGTGTGTTTGGATTCTCTCTCATTAGTATTCGTACATGTGGTTATCGTTGAAACTTGCCAAGAATAAAATAAGTGAATACGTGAGAGAAGCAATTCTCCAACAACTCCATTCTCATGTCTTTTATATTGCGTGTGCATTTCTATTTCTATATCTTTCCTTATGGAAAAAATCTATTTGAAAGCTGAAGCTGGCGAGGTTATATACGTGTGAGAATCTGTTCTCGGGATATAATTCTTTGTTTGAAGTAGCTAAAATGCTCTTCAAGAGGCACACGAAAAACATCACCAACTTTTATATCATTTTAAGACTTTACCCATATTTCTTTTGATTTAATGACGAGTTGAGAGTGTTGTGAGTGGTGTATAACCTACGCAAACAGAACCGGAGAAAAAAAGTTGAAAGCGTATTAACACAAGTTTTTTTTACAGAAATTAGTTCTATTCAATTCCCAACGAAATTATCACCATTAGCTTATTTGCCTTGTGCCATTGAGCCATTAACGATATAGCATTCCAAAAAAAGCTTAAAGCTGGAGAAATGAAGTTCACTTCATAAGATTCATCCCATTTTCCATATATCGGCCAGCTTAACTCGTAATATATATATTTTTCAGGTCAACGACGATTACCACAATATTAAGCTCTCCTCTCCATCCATCTTCACTAATGACAAGAGCAAAAGTTAATCTTGTAATGTCGACTAATACCCATCGATACAATTGCATTGGCTTCGAATATATTATGCTTTTGTGTCTTCCGATTTATTTTCCTCGGAAAGACATCTTGTGCATAGCGTAATCGTAATCTGGTTAAAAATACAGCAGCGAGTAAAGACCTATCACATGGTTTTTTTTCTCTCTTTTTCAAAGTAACTAACAAAGTATCTTTTCCCATAGAACAGAGAGAAGGAATAAGGTCTCTCTGCAATATTGTAATATCCTTGCATCTCTCCACACATGTAACAAGTTCTAAGCTATTAGCAAACAACGTGTCTCTCTATCTCGCTCTGGCTTCGCTTCACTCTTCAACCTCGCAGATATACTTAAAATCATATGGTCACGGGAGTGATGTTCAGGAGTAGCCTTGCCTTGTATTTTGTAACATTATTACAACTCAGAGAGATGCATATACATAATATCATGCTCATGCTCACATCATGCATCATCATCATCATCTGGGGAAGAAAGAAGAGAAAAAAACTGATGATGATGGTGTTCCACATTCAAAGTGAACACAGCATAAACGCGAGTGAGGCCAACACTGAAAGGGATTATTCAACAAAGAAGTAGTGGATATCAGTTGATGATAGGCGCATACATAGTAGTTGTCTGTATGAACACATGCACAACGTTAAGTAGGACAAGATATAAGTTAAAGAGCAAAATATATTCTGGTTACGAATATATGGGTAAAAGTCGTAAAATACATGAATTATGTATGTACATTTTTTCATGTTATATACGAGTCTTTAGAACTATAGACTCTTGCAGAGTCAGCCCTTTTCGTCGAGCAAAGTATACGTACGACGCACTTTCTACACTCGACTATAGCCAAATGCCACAGTGCAGCAGTGGTATACAAGTTGGATTGGTGGACGCATTTTTCTTACGCATGTGTCCCTCTGCCTCGTCATCATTATCATTTAATTAAACATCATCGACTACTACTTTGGACGAGCAGTTGTTTGTCTCTCTGTCCGCTACACATTCTCAGAGAATCGGGAGACCAGCAGAGCTACAAATAATGACGAATCAATCGATTTTTGCTTTCAACTTGAACCTCGTCATTGAATGATAGAGAGCTTCGTAAATCCAAGAAGATTGGAAGGTGGAACCTTACGTCCTTCCTGAAGAGCTACTTGAGCACTTCCTCACTCACAGGATTAACCAATGCACACAAAAGTAGACGGACAACTCATGCAGAACGCATACTGCAACAAGACCAAACGAGAAATAAGAAGAAATCAAGTGACATGACGACAAAGCAAAAAAAAGTTGGTGTGCAGATATACAAGATGACTCCTTTGGTCAACTTGACTCGTTTGCATTTTTTCTTCGTGTCACTGACAAGATCACAAGAAAATGGATGGCGTTGGCATGTCTTTCTTTTTCATGCAATCCTCTCGACAGGGCAGCAGCGTTTCTCAATCCCCGAAAATGAGCTTTGATTTGAATGTCGGTCAAACATGTGCTGCAGTGCGATGCCATGGGAATGCCGTCACCCGTCACGGCTCACGGAGATGGAGAGTGACTCTTTCAGCCTTGTGTTTGCACCCATTTTTTTTATTATTTCAAAACTTGAATAAACACAGCGTGATTGCATATGCACACATCCCGTGCAGAAAACCTACACATTTTTCGTCTCTCGTCGAGCATACAAAGACGCAAGACTATGACGTGACTTGACAGACATAAAAATCATTTGTATACGCAAGAAAATGAGATGAAGACGCAAAACTGGCGAGTTCAGGGAAACGGCGAAAGATCAAATATCAGATGACAATTACACAGTTTGGCTCTCCAAACAAAAATTACTTCAAAATTGGAGCTGAGCATAACAAAACAACGTGAAGAATAAGTATAATGGAGAAGAAGAACGGAGTTGCATGTTGCATCATCATCCAATCCAGGCAAAAAACTTGAAACATATTCCATAACTTTTGTCATGGAAAGGTTTCAAGCTTGTGCAAACAAAAAGTATCGAATATTTGAGGTGAGCGAAAGCATGCAAATAAAATGGTTTCGTTCGGTATATTTCTCTCATACGACCGTTTCGCCGTGTATATTACATGTGTGCATGTTCATTCGTGGAAAAAGAAGTCGTCGCTCGCAAATGACCTCTTAAAAAAATTTTTTTTTTGTGGTCTGCTGGCCTGGCCTGCTGGTAGTAGCCAACCTTGCCAAAAGAAAATTTGTGTCTGCTCCGCACGCCTTTATCCTTTTCCCCTCTGTCATTTGCGTCTCCATTGTCCCAGCTCTCGACTACACTCCTTTATTCAGGTGTATTGTGTATTCATTCCTTGTGCGAAACATGCAATTTTGACTAGTGTACTTTTTTCCTACACACAAATAATACAAAACATAGCAACGTTCATGGCCAGTTCATTACTCCTTTTCCGTCAGAGAGAAAACAACAGCTGAGTTGTGGGCAGCTTTTGGAAATGATTATGGAATTGGAAATTGGAATATTATGCCCTTCTGCTGGAAGCCTAGTGACAGAGGGAAAGGAGAATGAAAAAGCATTACTAATTCATGGCAACCTAGAGACGAGGAATTCACTATGATTTTTTCCACACGGGAATTTACCGAGTCAGCATTTATAAACTTATGTTCTAAATGGGCTTTGGCTTTACCAGGAACAAAAATCCTCTCTGATCAAAATGGTGACTAAGGTAGTCTCTCTCAGTCTTCACATAAAGACCTGACCATAGACGAAAATCAATGTCTGGAGTGGAGAGAAGGGATAGGTAGAGGGAGGAACAGGACTAACGCTCTCTTCTCCCACGACAAGGGAAAATGTAAGTAGAGGACGAGCCGAGTCGCAATCAGTCAAGTGCAGAAACTGGAGAAGGAACAAATATTGGCTAAATATAAGTATCCCCGAGCACAAGAAAGTTGATGCTCGCTTTTTTTGCGAATGAAAAACAAGGGCTGCTGTGAGCATGAAAAGTACTTTTTCTTCCGGATCCAGAAATCCAGCAAAGAGACTTGAAGCCGAGTTTTCCAATACTGCTCCACTTTCACGTCTCATCCATCCCGAGAGGAGAAAAGAGAGAAAAAGAGAAAGTTAGCTGATGAGTTGCGTACGTATACGTACGTAGTAGTTAACTGAATACAAGGAGAGCTAGAATGAGGCTCTGTATAGTGAATTAGACGAAGGGAAAGGCGGAATGAAAGTAGTGTGAGCACCGAAACGGAAAGTAAATGTTCATAAAGTTTCCTTTTCCAGTTCCAGCTCCGCTCCACTCGACGAGGTGGATGAGATGTTTCACTGGAAACTCTCATTTCATTGCCACCATCACCCACCACCACACCTTTCCAACGGAACTGAGCTTGACTACGTGTGGGCTGTATGCGGCGCGAAGGTTACTTGAGACCTAAAGTAAACTGCGGGAGTATATTTATTACATTGCTGTCGTCATTGAATTTTTTCATGGTCGAACTTGGAGACAGAAGTAAGGTAGAGAGAGAGAGAGAGAGTAGATGAGTGAGTGGAATGGAGGAATGGAAGCCCAATGATGCTTTCAACAACGATTTACCAACTTTTGCTGTTTCCCGTAATCCACTTCGTTCCAGAGAGTCACAGCTGTCATGTGGGAACTGAAATGGGAATGGCACGACGGAAAGAAAGCAAAAAATAATGTTTTCTCGTCATTTCGCATCTTTACTTTAGTTACAGTTACGTGGTCAGAGGGAAATGATTATATAAGTTGGATGGAATGGAGTGTGCAGCTGATGATGATAAAGTTCGACAAAATTACGGAAGCTATGGACCATTCCATAATCCGTTTGGTTGTAAAATCATTTTGCTCCAGAGGGAACCTGGATAAACTGCGTTCTGCCACCATTTCTCGACCTACTTTATACTTGTCCAGTCCACACAAAAACCCTTATCACAAACACGTTCCAACCTGCATTTATCTCTCTCTCTCTCTCATTTGTCATTTAACGTAATTCAAAGGTTGACAAAGGACTAAAAAATAGCTTTGTGCGGGCAAATATTGGCGAGACATTTTGTTGTGTTGTTTCAGGAGCTTGTTTTGTAGCTACGCAACATTGACTCTTGAGTCGTGCATTCTTCATGATGATGCTCATATATCCCGAATTAAAAACAAAGTTATGACGGGGCCACTGGCCAGAGGTCCACCTTTGCAAAGAGTGCGAAAGAGTCAATATTTACTCGAATGGAAATGTCGTGAAATAAATAATAGGAGTGTATTTTGTGTAGTCACCCACACCACACCAAACGAGATCACAAAACCAACAACCAACAGCGCAACACACGCAAATAATACTCATCTTATCAATCGAATTAAATAAAGCCCTAAATAGCATTGACGAACTTTGATTTTAGCGAATGGAATCATTCCGCTGACATGTGATCTCTTAACTCCTTCCAATATTGACGGTTGCATATCTCTCTTTCACTTGGAGAAGAGAGAAGGTGATACAGCTCAGCAAGCTCGCTGGAACTTGGAACAAACTTGTGGCAGGTTGATGCCTTCTCATTAGCGAATGCAAATGAGCGTTTATCTTCCTTCCACCCTCTCTCCTCACATCATATAAATATAGGCTGTTTTATCTCTGCAAAGACAGCCGAAACCAGCTGCAGACAAGCATGCATAAGCGGTTTTCCCTTGTAATCACATAAATATGCACGATTTATTGCCATTCACATGGATGGAATTAAGCTACACTGGAAATAATCAATCTAGCTTTACTTTACACAAGGAAACATCCATATTTTCTCCAAGCAACTTCCATTCACAACTTCAGAGAGAGAGGGAGTGGGAAGGCTTAATACTGGGAAAACAAAACCCGTTTTTCCTGGAGATCTCATCAAGCGGATTAATTTCCTCTTTGAGTTTCGTCAATGGAGCCTGAGCTATATATAATATTTATTTGAGGATGTGAATTTGGAAAGAGCTTGCTGGAACTCTTGAGAAGCTCCAGAACCAAAACGAAGGTCCCTTTCATTCGATCCTTTATGGTTTAGACATATACCCTTCTACAAAGCAATTTTTCTCAGTTTTTCCGAACTAGTTTCGAGCAAGGACGATGACGACGATGATTCGTGCAGGGAATTAGATGACAGTTGCCATTGGCAGTAGCATTGAGGGGGAAAGAAGCCAGGGCAAGATAGAAAAACGGTGAAATGGATGAGGATATTTTTTTGGACTGATTATGAGCACGCTACTAGGATACCGTCAGCAGAGGGAAGAAGCAGGGGCAATGGCCCTCGCATCGCATGTTCCTGGGTTACTTTGCAGCCATATGACGACTGCACTGCACACTGCACTCTCTCGCTCTCCCAACAACTTTCAGCTCTATAACTACGCTCTTTCTTCTCTCAATTCTCTCTTAAAGCTAAAAGCCATCTTTCAAACTGTGTGGCAGTGGCAGGCAGGGCAGGAATAAGAAGAAACCCACACGGAGAATTGGGATGTGGAGTTGAGTGCATATCACACTCTCTCACACAAAACTTCAACTTTTAACTTGATTCTCCTTTCCTTCACTGAAACTTCGTCCCTGTTTCGTATTTTTATCTAAGCGCATGCAGCAGACGCAACAAGAACTCGTGTGTTTTTTCCACGACGAACGACTCCTCTGCTGATAAAAATCCATACAGAAAATGGCTCACTCATAGAAGCTCTTTGTTGAAAACGGTACATGAAAATGGAGTGCAGTGCAGCAGTCGGATGGGATGATGGTGAGGAGGAGGAACCAGAGAGAGGTTCTTGAGGATGAGGATCCTCTCTCTCGGTGAATTGTGTACAGTACATTGCTCATCTTCCTCCTTCTCTTGTCGGTGTGCAAGCTCCTCGACTCACAATATAAATATACATACGCTGTTCCTCTTCTCCAATTTAGTTTTGCTGCCGATTTCAACTTCACGTTCAAATTGAAAAGTGAATGGAAGAAGGAAGAAAAAAATGCATAGAAAGGCGTAATAGCTGTTTTCTATCCGCAATCATTGTAATGCACGGGTAATGATAATGATGACAGTGCACTTTGCAAAACATGAACAACAAGCATTTTTCTGTCGTGTGTTTAGAGCTGCACTGTACGAATTGATGAGAAGGAGCTCGAAATTCTGATATGCCTATCGTTTCACCTACAAAACATCTTTCGAGCAAAATATCAAGGAGAAAAATTGTTTGCAGCTACTCACTTGTTATTAAAAGCCTCATAATGAAACGGAAATGGCTCCAATACAACAAAGCTCCACCTCAAAGCTTACGTCTAAAAGCATACCGCACAAACATATTTTTGAAAGGAAAGTAGAGATGCGAATTTTTTAAAATAAAATCCCTCGAGTCATTTTCTACGTCTTACAGAATTCTCCAGGCAGTCACCATGATCCTCTCTACGATACTCTTTGATGCTTTTTGAGCTCAACCAAAACTCTTTCATGACGTGTGCATCTGACAAAAAAAAACGTTACAGTTTAAATTGCGTACTACGCCTAAAATTGTGAGGCAGACAAGATAATTCTCGCCACTCATCTCTTGACCAAAGCGACAGTTTCATTGACAACGTAACAAAGCTGATGAGCATGGTTTTTCTTGGTAGTGAACTGGACACCACTTCAACATTTCATTGACCCGACAGAGAAAATGCTTCTGTTTGTGTGGTGTGCCCTCCAGTTCATTTCACTTCAACTGAATGATAACATGAGCAGCAACGTCCTCAACGTCTCGTATCAAGGCAGCATTTGACAGATTTCGCATAAATTGTAGTCGTAGTGACAGACACTCTTTTCACAGCTTGTCCATGCTGGCTTGGCTATTCATTGGGAACGGTCAGAGTGCGATGATGAGGTTAGGACAATGAAGCAATGAAAAACGTCATTCACTTCCAGACTTCTCTCATCTTCATTATCATTAAAGATCCAGCTGAAAATTAAGCTCGATGATACAGAAGCCTAACGTTTCTTAAATGTAATTTTAGATTCGTCTTTAGAAAAATGTGAAGCGGATTCTTGATGTTGTTGCAAACGGATTCAATTCCAGATTGCACTCCAGTTCAGCGTGCTCAATGTCCTCCAAAATCCGTCACTAATCTCCTCCGAAACGAAGGTAAAGTGTAAAGTTCGTGTCCTCACGTCGCATGTCCTTCTCGTAGATTACAAAAAAGCAAAAAGGATTACAGTTCTGTGACCTAGTCGACTGATATTATGAGCTCTCCAGCTTTCGTGTTTGTATCCCTTTATATCCATTCATTTCCACACTCAACTTTTTTTTATATATCGTCATCAACATGTTCATGTACTCTCTCATTTGTTCTCTGCGTCTTCTCTCCATGCTTTCGCCTCAACTACTGATTCTGGTACGAGAGAACAAGAGAAAAAAAACTATATTTGGAACAAAGTCAAGTTGGGCATAGTTGCACCACCTATCTTTTATCCGTTGTTCACTTTTCCTGCTTTTATATCCAGTTCTCTCAGCTAACGTTCCGTTCACGCTTCCATTCCAAAAGAGTGAGTAAGTTAGCATTGATCCAGAGGGAAGTGACTTGGATTGGACTTGGTCTCTCTCTCTCTCTTTCTCTCCTTCCATATTCCATCGCACCACATGATACATGCATGCATGCATGCCATCGTCAAGTCGAACTCACTTTTTTCAGATGAGTTCGCCGAGTAGCATGTGGCGATATAAGAAAATATATATATACATTCTCAGCTTTTGAAGTCTTTTGGATACTCTCTGAGGATGGATGCATGCATTTTGATAGCCACCCGATATATACACAAACAAAAACGAAACCAGTCAGCCATTCATCTGCACTCCCATAGCTCCAGTCCGTAGCCTTTTCCTTCTTGTTGCTAGGCAATCTTTTTTTCCGCTGTCTTGACGCTTCACACGAGCGAGAGCCATACTACGAATACCTATGCATTTTGAGCAGAGAAAAGACGAGAGGAAGATACGCAGTTTCCCCATTAAAACACTTTTCCATGTGCATTACTCACTTCACACATATTTTTCAGGGAAAAAAAGTTTGTCAGAGTTCTAATTCATGCGCCTGATACTAATGTGAGATTGCATGCACATCTATTTAGCCTCGAATCAGTTTTTGCATACTTAAATAAGGTTAGGTACTATTTCATTCACACGCCAGATACTTTTGGGAAACATTAAACTGTATTTTGACATCAATGACGTCTTTCTTTGAAGCCAAAATTAATCCAGACAGCTGGCAAACTTTTGAAACCGTTATTGACGTTCTCACGTTTCTACGTTGCTCAAAATATGAAAGGATATATGAGCGGACCAGAGAGCTTTGAACCGTTCTGCGTAGAACAACCAAAGACGGAACAAGTGGAACGCATATTTCCAGTTATTCCGAGTATATTCAATATTTACTTATAGAAATAATATATAACATGTCTCTGCTGAGAAAGCCTTCACTACTCCACTCGAGAACAGAAGTACAAAGCCCTGAAAACGAATAGGAGGTTGCACGATGCTGGAACTGGAGAGCGGTATGTGGAAAGTGATGCAGTTCTTGGTTTGATGCGTACTTGGTTGGAGATGGCTTTGTACGTTTGTAGCAGGCAGAGAAGGATGCGACACAATCATGAGTCGACACAGATATCACAGGACAACGACAACAGGCAAGTTTGAGAGAAGAAAAACATCATGGAGGACTGGAACTTGCCGAGAAAATGCTGGAAAATAAGAACTCTCTCTCGGCTGGTATATTTGGATAAACAAAGAGAAGCATTTTTCGTATATAATTCTTTCCACTTCGTCTTTCTCCCCTTACGAAAGACACAACGACGGAAATGAGACCTACGAAGAAAAAGCATATCTTTTGCTTTCGTATTATGCTTTGAAGCAAGCAAACATTTATATCGAATTGTTACTCTCACTTGAAATTGAAAGTGGAGTTCCTTTCCTGTCCATCAAATTCATCCTCAAATTGTTGTTGACGTGGACGTGTAAAAGCTGTTGGCAACTTGTAGTGGGAGTGGGAGGACAACTTGAGAGTCGTGACATTGTTGAGGAGGACATACCTTCTTAGTTCCAGGCTTGGAAAAATTCATGACTTTCTCATGCTAGTTCCTTGCCCTCCCACGACAATAGGTAGGTGGCAACGAACGTCCATATACATACTATTTATATTTCCATCTTCCATGCTAAATGCTAGCTCCTCTCATCTTTTTTTTATACTGTTGCCTCAGCCGAAAGCAATTCGGAACAGTGTTTCCTGCTTACGCTAAAATGACCGTAAACTCCATCCTATTTGTCCTTCCGAACAGGAATCTTTGCAGTTTTTTAAAACCATTTTGGATATACAGTAAAAGCTGTTTCCTTTTCTTCCCCACATAACATAAACATACATTCATAATATGCAAATTTCCATTGATTCTACATATATACACTTTGCATTTCATGTTGCGATTGACTCTCCAGCAGAGAGAAAACTCGCCATACTTTCGTTTAAGTGTACTATGTGCTCGGGTGCTCATATTCGAAAAGTAGGTCAAGTAGTCATAGCGAAGTGACATGCACTGGTCTCTGGTCTGGTGGTCCTCTCCCCACACACGTCTTGATTTTCACTAGTTGATATAAGCACGAAGCAATTTCCATTCGGAGACCATCCAGAATCCAGACAAGGTAACAATTCTCCACAACAAGAACGCCTGTGACAACATCCAGCTTCAAAGTGGGAAGCGGAAGAAAAGTGCACGGATTGGATTCAATTGTTGCCATTTAAATGAAACATTCATTCACGCTCCGGTTCCCCTCACACTCACAACGGCATTTCCAAATAATACAGAGACTCTCGGCAATTTCCATTGGGCGACGTGTACTAAGGTAAAAGACGATAATGGAAATTGAATAGCAGGCAGAATGCAGAGCTCTATATACTCCTTATTCCAGTTGTACGGCCACTGTGTGCGTATGTTCTCCTCACATGTCACATACAACATAAAAAATGGAATAGAACCTGTAAGCCACTATATCTGGGGAACAAGTATATGGAAAAGCTCACCCACACCCTAGGAGTAGTATGGGTCGATAACGACCAGAAGGTTGGCTGCCGTCACTGATAACAGGAATGTGGAAGGTGAATACACTATACGCTCACCTTAACATCTTTCTGCCTGGCTAACTCACTCACACAGAGGTAGAGTAGGTAGAGGGATAAGAAGCCTCTCTTCCGTTCCCTGAAATTACTCTTTTTTTAATGGGAAATGCATGCCTCAAGGGAAAAGGGAGCCTAATGTAAAATGCATTTTTATCGGATAGTCGTCACCATGCTCCGTCCGCTCCCCCGGTGCGACGACAATGACAATCACTGACCTCCATTTCACACATATCAATTGTCCTCTGCCCTATCTCTACTCCCCCAACCAAGTCTAATTTCCATGTCGTAACAATCCGTAAATCTTTACTAATTCTTAGGTTTATATTTGAAAATGAGTGGTGATGGTGATTTGTGCGGCCTTCAAAAAGGGAACTGTTTACTTTTGTACGTAAAAATATGGTGAATTTACACCTGCCACCGACCAGCTTCATGATCACGCGAGCATCATCTGCTTTCAAGGTTTGTTTTCAAGGGATCCATATGCATCATCATAATGAACAATAGCACTTTTTAAGTGTCCATCACTCCCCCGGACGGAGTCATGCGTGTACCTTCAAAATACAGCATAAATAAATAAACTCGTCCAAAAGTGAGCATATGCCTTGAATGCATACGAATAATGTATATGTCCTCATCTCCAACTACAAATCATTTAAACCCTGGTTGAGACTTAACGAGCCCCTTTTCAATATAAAAATGCGACGAAGGAGATGTAGATAGGTTGCAGTTGCTTAGCAGAGGTAGGCATCCCTAACCCTGAAAAGACATACATTTTCTGCTTCTTTTCTTTGTATTCTTCTCCGCCACATGGCTATCGCCATTGCAGCAGCGCAATCCGCAGCATTGCATTCTACTGTTTATCTAAATTTCTATTGTTTCCTTCAAACTTTTATCATGCTGCTGCTCAGAAAGAGCAATAGCATCGTTATAGAGTCCCAGTATGAGACAATATTAGTGGAGTAAAGCGTAGTTCTCTTTTTCCTACATTCAACATGCGCTTCCTTTCCTCCTTCCCGTTTTCATATGTGCACTCCATCCAACTCCAAACGTTCCTTCGTCAACTGTTCAACTCTCCTCCATCCAATAATACATAACACTAACACACACACAAAAATACTTGGTATATACTAAAGACCATCATCGCATTTGCCTCTTTTTGCTCCTGCTTCCTCTCTGCCTACCATTTCAACC
Organism: Heteromurus nitidus; assembly: GCA_034687055.1. Lineage (NCBI taxonomy): Eukaryota > Metazoa > Arthropoda > Collembola > Entomobryomorpha > Entomobryidae > Heteromurus > Heteromurus nitidus. The sequence continues at coordinate 13,810 of JAQFZW010003136.1, forward strand.
ATGATATCCATATATTTTCCTTCAATTCTCTCTCCTCCAAACGAACCACACCACACAGGGCTTCAACTCACATATTATATGCTCTATCATTTGTCCATTTTCTATAAGAAAAAGACATCTTGTGGGCTTCCTTTTACATTGAGCTCTTGCACTAGTACCAAAAGCACTAACAAGTTGCATGCAAAGCAAAAGCACCTCACAAAAAC
>JAQFZW010003137.1:0-14013 GCA_034687055.1 Heteromurus nitidus
AGTTGATGATATATAATATTAGCATCAGAAGGGGTATAACATGACAAGTATGTTTTATGTAAAGATCTTCATATATATGTTTTATTAAAAATAAATTATAACGCTCGGAAAGAGCTCGTCACCAAGTTTAATCGTTGCATGTAAAAGCTATTTTACTTTCCTCTTTTTCTTCATTGGAATTAAGGACTTCGTTTTCTTAGGGCGCTTCCTGACCAGACCAGGATGAAGCATAACCTATAAAGACAGTTTCATTGCTGGCAATTATTTCATAAGTGTAAAAGATATAAAATATTGAGAAATGAGGATGTGATATTTTGTACGTTTTCCTTCTTCTTCGCTCTGTTCAGATTCCTCTTTTTGAAGAAAAAGTCGTTCACTTTGGCATGGACCAAATTAAACTCAGAATTCCCTATAGAATCTCGTAACACAGTGATTAATTTCTCTGACTCATTCTTCAATTCGCCTAAACAAATTACAACAAAAATACAAATAATAACTGCAGCCTTATAAACGTTTGCGTTCAAACAGTTTTTAAACATATGTCACTGCGATACTTACTGGGCACATTACTATCCGTGAGCTCGCGAACCGCAACACGAGTCATTATTTCAACAACCTGCTCAATGGCATCCTTAGGACAAGTTTTTGCTACTCCTCTGAAACAGCCTAGAGCCACAGTTCGCTACAATAAAACGAGGTAAAGTAGATACATGGAATTGTTAGCAGATTCTCTTGCTTACAATAGGTTACTAAAATGCAAAAATATTTTTTGTATTTCCTCACAATTGTGGTGACACCGGGATTCCTTACAACTTCACCATTAACACTTGCCCGGATAGAACTAATGATGTTGACGAATATTTCCTTGTCAGTCAAACGGGCTGATATCGGTATTAGTTGGATTAATACGAAAGCCCCCTGTTCCAATATCAATGATAGTTTACATAATTATACAATCATTCATTTTAATTTCATGTACAACGGTACATAGTACAACAATTTCAACAATGGTATCGAAAAATACCTTAGCCAAAAAGTCTTCCCTTTCAGATCTTTTAATTGCTTCCCATAACTTAACCAGGATCTGTTTGAGATCTTCAATTTCTTGAAGAAATACGCATGGTGTGTCTGAAGTTCCGATAGTTTTAGCAACTTCGTTTTTTACTATTTCGTCAGTCAATGCTAGTTTGTTCAGGGCGATGGCAAAAATGTCTACTGTGATCAGGGGGACCCATTCGTGTTCATACTGTAGGTAAACATCTCGGAGGAACTCTGTGAAACACAAGAAAAAACAATTTTGATAACAATGCTGCGTGAAATTACAATTAGTGGCAACATTATCCGAACGTAAAATTTAATGTTATTATATAACTTACTACAAATATCCTGCATGACTTCTGACAACTGAGAATTTGAATTCCAGAGTTTAGCACCCAAAACGTTCCTTCCTAATGCCGCTTTCTTCAAAGCAACTAAAGCTTGAAATATAATGTAGTCTTTGATCTGTTGCGATATTCTTGAATTCAGTGAGCACATTATTTCAAAGGAAGCAGGATCAAGGACATCCTTAATCCTTTGAATTATAATCGTAAGATCGTCACTACTGAACACTTTTGGGTCATCTACCAACAGTCCAATTATGAGGAAGAAAGTGTCCAGCTCAGGAATCTAATGTACACAATTTACAAAGTTCTATCAGCATTCAGTTCAGACAAGCGACGCCTCAAATAAATACTACTCTTTGATCTCAATACAGTTAAACGTTACTGAATCTCTTACGTGTTTTTCCAACAACAAAAGCTTCAATAATATTCGAACTAAGGATTTTCTTGTTTCCAGCTTGAACAAAGATTTTATTGCCTCGCCAATCTTTTCCCGGACTGCTGGGAATTTGTCCTTGTCCAGGGTTGCGAGAAGTTTGAGAAATACTAACTCTTTAATTTCTTCAAAACAATCCTGGAAGCGACAAGATAACGTACCATTCAATGGCTTGTTTGTGTTAACCAAAGCAAAATATAATATTTAAATGTCTTCAACTACCTCCGGGATACTTTGTAGCAACGAATTCAATATTTCAGCCGCCGTTACACGACCATTTTCATGCTTATAATCCAGTTGTCGCAAAATTATTTGTACTTCCACATAAAGATCTTTTGGATTCGTCAGGTAATTGTTCAGGTAAGCAATGTAAGCCTAAGATTCCACAGATCATTTTTTAAAAATTTTATCGAGTACCATATTTTTTAGCTAATTCTTGGAAAATACCTGTCGACAGCCTTCGTTTATATGTTGATAATAGCTTGTGATGCATTGCTTGAAAACTTCTTGCATTAAATCGGGTAAAATTGAGCAGCGATATTTATTCTGGAGCACGCCCCTCAGCAAAGTAAGTGCGGAACTCTAGAAGGACAAGGACGAAATTAGAGAATCCACACCAATATGAATTTTAATCAAATAAATGTTTCTTCCTTTGACTGCACTCACTGAGCAGTTTCCATCGGTGAGGTAGCTTTGAATACATTTCAACATCAATTCGAAATCCTGAAGAACCACCTTGAAGTCTGGAAACCGAAGGAAGAACGCCGAAAGAAACTGCAAACAAAATTTATTTAGATGAGCTAGAGCAGTTGCAGGGGGTCATGTATACTCGTGTATATAAGGCAAACTTTCCTTGAAATATTAATTCCTTAATACCTTAAATGTCGCGTTTGTAGTTTCTGAATCAGTGGTGTTTCGGTAACAATGATTGTTCATTGCTGTGAATCCATGTCTTTGAAGTTTATCGATGATTTCAGGTTTTTTAAAACTCGCCAACTCAAACTCGAAAAGCAGTGTTATGCAACGTAGTGCTACCACATTGACCTAAATTTTAACAAAATTTTATTGAAGAAGTTCTTGCTTTAGCGATTTAAATAATTGCACATGCATGTACAAAATTACCTGCTTCGACGGAGCTTTGATTCCGTCAGCAAGGTGGGTTACAAAGGAGTCCAATAATATCATCGAGTGATTGCCTGTGAGCTGCTCCCGAAGTCTTCCATTTTTATTTAATCCGTTGTACAAGCAATTAAAGGCAAATTCTGTTAACAAAGACTGGCTACCGAGTTTACTCTCCGAGACCGTCTTCTTTCTCGCAAGCGGAATTAATTGCGAGTCCTTCGGAGATTCCAGCAATTTTCGTTTCTTGTTCAGCGGTTCACCGTCACTTCCATCTGCAGAGTTGTCGATGGGAGCGTTGTCCTTCCTAATTACTTCCACTAACCAACCCAACAGCTCTTGATAATTTACCGCATTGTTATCTGATACACCTTCGCCAACCGATGTAAGCCACTGTCGGGATGCTTTCGCAATCTTTAAAGATTTCTTCTCGGTGATGTGCCTGATCGCTGGAGCTATCAGTGTATTTAACTGTTCCATTGTAGAAACACATTTCGAACACACTTTCAAAATTGGACAAGCATTACTCTTGCTCGCTTCCCGAGTTTTCTGTTTTATAGCTGCCAGTTCCTTTTCTTCTTGCATAACACCGTATAATTCCTCTTCGCATAAAGACACCACTTCCTTAACGGGCACATGGCTTGGATTTGCTTTCAAATCATTTTCTAAGCACCGCAGTAAGTATGCCACTGTATAATTTAGCACGTGCTTTTGATATCCGCGTTGCAAAGACGATTTTAGATAGCCAACTACAACTTTCAGATGACTAGTCCCAAGCTCCTTAATTACGCTTAATAAAGTTTTCCTCAAGGTGTTACGTATTGAAACCAATTCATTCCGAAGTCCTGCAGTGATGGAAGGTATAATTGATCTGATGCCATTTTGACCTTCCGCTCGTGGTATCTTTTTCAGTAATTTGACGAGGGCGACAGTACACGGAATTTTTAAAATTACATCATCGTCGACGGTTTTCTTTGATCTGGAGAGTTTGTGTGTTGCAGTTTCTTCAAAATTCAGGAACTTTCTAAGTTTAGGAATAATTGAGGATTTCAAAATTCCAATGCATTTAACTGCAGCAGCTTTCGGTATCAGTGTAACAATTTTATGCGTCTCGCTAGGAATGTTGAATTCTTCTTTCTCTTGATTCATTTCCATTTTTCCTTCTTCGGTAAGTTCCTCTGAAATAAATCAACAATACGTATATTTTCATATTCACAAATCTCACAATCGAAGGCGAGTGGATTTTAAGAAGAATCATTTTAGCAATACCTTGATTCTCTCCTTCTTGTAATTTCTTGGGATCACTGACATTGTTTGCCGCTACGGTGCTGCTGGAGTCAGCACTTGCTAGGCTCAAATCAAAATGAAAAGCGTCCATGATGGCGATAAGCACGCGCTCAAACTGTTTTGCGAGTCTTGTCTTTTTCTTTGGGTCATCTAATAACTTGTTAAGGTATGCAAAGTATTGATCATAAGAAACTGCTGACATCACTGTCTTCAAAACCTAAACAAAGTTCAAATTCATTCAATTCCAACCTGGTATTTAGAGCTACATTTATAATGAAGAGGTGTTTACTAAAATGTCATTTAAATGTTTACCTCGATGGATGAATCGATCAGTTCGTTGAAATTTTTCGCTAGACGTTCTTCATCAAATAGATTGTGAGTAGCAATGGGTAAAATATACGCTTGAAGAACAGCTGCACTAATATTTTCCAAGTTGTCTTGAAGCTTCTTGCATAATCTTATAAATGAATAAAATGCCAACAATATCAGCACCACAATGAACACTCTGCCAACCTTCTGATTAACTGACCAACGTTGTTATTACCTATTCATAGCCCTTGTTCTTAAGTGAATTTGAATATCACACAGTCCTTCCACAATGTCAGATGAAAGAACCTTGGACAGCTCCTTAAACGTTCCATGAATCCCACCACATTCAGAAATGAAGGCATGGAACGCTGTGAGAATGTCCTCAAATCGTTTTTCATCTTTCATGTGAATTCCACCGCGGAACTTGGGAATAATAACAGATTCTACCAGCCTATGAATATCCACTTTCGTAGTCGGATCAACGGCCTTAGTTTTCAGTGACGAAGCCATAGTCATTAACAAGGTCTTCGCAGCATTTTTCATGCCGATATCCTCTTCCTTCATTTAAATTTAAAATCATTCATTACTGATTTGCTAACTTTACGATTATTGCGAACATAATCATTGTCAGTGGGTTTGAGTGGATGAATACTTACGTGGCTTATGTTATACATGCATGTGTAAAAGATGAGTGAATGTGATAAAACGTTAAAGCGTTCCTCCTTGATGAGCTTCGCAGCTTGCTCGAAAGCTTCTTGTCGCTTGCTAAAATCTGGAGTGTCTGCTGCCATATCTGTCCAAGCGTTCAATCCGCTGATAACTTCATATATTGGAGAACCACTCTTGCATTCAAGAGCTGAAACCAGTGCTGATCTCAGGCGACGTCCACTAATCCACGCGAAACTGGAACTTAATTTCCTGTGGAAAAATCGTTTATGTGTGAAGTACAAAATTCAGTCAGATGCATGCCTCCTTCTAAACGATATATATCTTACATCAACAATTTCGTCTCATTTTCAGCGTTGGATAATAACTTTCCCACTGCGACAATGCTGTTATAAAAGTTCTCTTCGTTGTTTTTACACATAGGGAATGTCTCGATGATGACCGAACATAATTTTTCATTTGCTACCCCTCCAGTAGCAAAACCAGCCAGCAACGATATAAGGGATAAGCAATTCCCTCCACCAGTATGCACAGTAAATTTTTTGAATGTTTGTGGATCTTGAAATAAATTTAAGATCACTTCTTTCCTGAGGAGAACAATGTTGATTCCAGTCGATTCTGCAAATAAAAGTTTATACAATAATATTGTGGTGTGGTTATTTGTTTGCCATAAAAGGGCTAAGATTAATTGAAAAATTACCTGATGTTTCAAATTTATACGTGTCAGAAATCTTTAGGGGAGAATTGCTGCAATTCAAAATCTCTTCAGATGGATCATCCGGTTCCTCTGCAACTTCCGGTGGATTTGTAAGATTTAAAATAATCCCCAAAATATACTTTTTAACTTCAAATACAGGAGACTTTGAATCCAGTAGATCAAATAGTTTCCACATGGGCGTTTGTTGCACGTCGCCGTTTTTACTTTTAGTAAACAACGGATGATATCTACAAGTTCAAACCAGACAATCAGAAGTAACAAGTTTAAATCTAACATCATTTGCAATGTAAATATGTTTCAGTTTCATCAAGGAAATAAAATTTCATGAAACTACATGAAACAAGTTTTTAAATACTTTAGTTTATACCTTTCGTGAGTGCTCCAAACCAGGAAAAGTTTCAATATCCAGCTTACACTTCCAACAGAAGTAGTCGTAAGATCACATAAAGATGGCCAGATAAAAACCTCAAATATTCTGTTCAGGGTTTCCTCTTTCATGTCAAGACGAGGGAGGGACGTGAAGAAGGCTACAATGCAGATTCTACCCGCCTTTAAAGCTGCTTTCTTCTGCTCTTCGAAAACGTCTTCTGGGATATGCTCGTTCGGATCTAGTGATTTCCTGGATAGGGGCTTTATTGATGAGGTCACAGCACAAACGAGATCGCACGCTCCATGTACCATTTGATCCAAAATATTTGGAAATTTGTAACGCCAAATACGTAGCGCGGATGTCATCTTGTTGATTTTGATTTCGATGATCTTTGGTGGCAACTGTTTGACTAAAGGAAGACATGTCTTGTCATATGTATTTGCCGAATCATAAAGCAATGGACATTGAAAATTTCACAAAATTTACCTTCTTGAGGGAGCCCAACTGTTAAATCCAAGTATTTTCGTGCATCACTTTCAGAACATCCAGCGAGAAATCTTAAAACCTGCAAGCGTTTCTCGCCTTTCCAAGCTCGTTCTTTTCCTATTAATATTCGGATTAAGAGTTCCATGATGAGTGACCTCCTATCGGTTGTTTCGTTCTCATACTGCTTGTTGAGGGATGTGTCCACAGCATCCAGTCTGAATTTATGAACAGGATCAATGGAGTCACTGTTGATGATTTCATCTATATCTTCCCTAAAATTTGGATAAGATCACGAATTATTAAACTAAATATAAATTAACTTCACATTTCGCATAACACACAATTACCCATTCGGACAACTTACTTGTAGCTTTTCAACTTGTTTTTTCTTTTAGCAAACAGGAATTTCCAAGCAGCTTTCTGAACCTCATGTGAGTACGTAAGAAATTTGAGAGCACTTTCCCACATTTCGTGATTGACATTAACCAAATCACAGGCTTCTAGAAACTGTAGTAAGGGGATTAACATCTTAGCCCGCTCTCGTTTCGAGCCGCCTTCTTCAGTATTTATTTCGGATGGATCTCTGCGTATTAGCAAATAAATTTCAAATATGTTTACTACTCAAGTATCGAGATCTCCATTGCCGGTTTTGATGAGATATATTTTAGTACACTAACTCGATAATAGAATCTACAAAGGGTTTAACATCTGCAAATTCCTTTCTAGTAAGAGGTTGTCCTTTCAGAGATATCCACAGGTTTATTTTGTACTGTAGCACATCAAGCTGTTCCTCAGGACCAGTATGCCCTGCTGCCTCTTTTGGTAATCCAAAAGTCTCAATGGTTAGTAAGTCCAAGAGATCTAGAAAATTATATTAAATTGATTAAATTATATTAGATGATGAATAATCATCTAAGCAATTAGGCAACTAACTTGTCGAGTTGTCTTCTACGTTTGGGAGCAAGTTAACACGGATTTGTTCCTGCTCTTTATCAGAGAATCCCTGATTTCTGCAGAAATGAGGACCAAACACATTCCAATATTTTGACATGTCGATATGCTTTGATGCATGACGAATGACTTCAGCACATGGACTCCATATCAAGCTGTAGTTTGTATACATCAGACCGATTGTATATTTAAGGCAGAGCTGGAAGACAAAATTATGGTTGCGTTGTTAGTGAAAAGTGAATTCATGTCATAATGTATGCGACCCATCGCAAATTACATGGATCCTACAAACTTGGCATACCTGCTTCAGGTCAACATCATAGGTTTCACTTCCAATTATGACCTTACACTCGGTTAAAATCGATTTCGCTAACGAACTGAATTTCGAATTTGTGAGGCTCATATCTTCCAGTTGTAAGAATTTATCCAGCATTTCAACTGTTTTATCCAATGGGTTATCGATGATGTCCATTATATTACGGAGTATTGATATTGTCAAAGCCCGAACCTAAGTATAAAACAATTTGAAACAATGTAATCCAATCGTACTGTAAGCTAATAATACGTTAATAAGTTACAAATACATTGAGAATAAACTTAAAATGGTTTACCACGCGGAATCCTGATTGCAAATTCCCAGTCAGCATTTCCAATTCTGTTTCGAATAGTTGTTTCACTATCTCCAAATGCTTTTCGCATTTTGAATGTTTGATAAAATGTAGTAAAATATCTAAATTCTTAAGACCCCACAGACTAAAAGATTCCTTGTAATAAGCCCCACTAATTACTGGTTTTAAATGATCCAGTAAATTATTAATGGGAACTTCTTCAAAAAATGTTGAATTAGGGGATAATTGTGTGATAAGCACTTGAAGAATTAAGTTAGTAACTGCTAAAATACTGTCATCAATCTTGTCAAGTTGAAGAAACTTTTTCATCAAACGCAAACAAGTCTGAAGACAAGAGTCACAGTTTTTACTGTTTAATCGAGAAAAGACGAGCAGCAATCTGACGTAATAATTCAGATTTTTGCTAGCTATACTCCGTAATAAATCGGTCTCTGCCTCCTTCATTAATGCACAACTGTAAAAATAAATACATCAAAATTAGTTAAAGACATCGTACTACTTGGTGCTTGTTCAACAAGCCTTGTTGAAGGCATAAACATAAACAACGAACTCACCAATTCCACAGCGTTCCTTTCAAACTACTGGCGTTTAGGGTAGTGATTATTCTCCTTTGATTCTGATAGAGATACATTGGGGCCACACTCCCGGTGAGGTAATGATCTTCAGAGTCGGACCCTTGGTACAAGCCCCCTTGATGTAAAATAGCCTCACTGATACAATACACAGCGATATCGGGACACTCCACGATGTGTGGTGGTTTTTCGACACGATTGTATGCACTAATTACAGGCTCTAGAAACATTCGGAAGTATGCACGAAAACCACGTAAACATGCATCTAGTTCTTCCAACTTATCGTACGGCACGATCTTCAAAAGTTTGCAAATAGTTTCTTGCAGAGAATTCAAAACTTCGGTATCATGTGTAGAACACTTTGAGTTAATAATAGCAACTACAGCTTGAATTAAAACATCCATGTTTCTTTCACAATCAGTTTCAGTAATTCTCGACAGCACTTTGGCGCACGAAGGCACGTCTGTGAGTTTGCCAGAGTTATTAAACTCCACCATATTTGCGTATACTTTTAGTAAATTGGATGCGCTCTGTGAGTCTTCCGCCTTCTCCAAAATGGTATTCTGAAATTTAAACACAAATCTTCAGATTCGTAAATACCTTCAACATTTTGGGCATTCATGTCTTTGAGTGTAATGCATAAATGCGTCTAAGCAAATCTATGTTTGAAGGCTTAAATTTACAATAAAAAATTCTTACCTCTACAAGATGTATTAAATTTTCACTACTTGAAGGATTGGCATGATTGAGTAGTCGATGAGTTAATTGGCATAAAACATCTGTCCAAATGAGCGTTTCATCATCTGAATTCATTGTGTTCAGAAACTTCAGGCAATCTTTAAAGTGCATCCCTGGTCCTTCGAGTTTTAGGGTATTTCCAATGCCCTTGAAAATTGCAAACAGCAAAGTGGAAACACCCACGGCATGCTGTACATCAAGCAAATCAAATGTTAGGAATTATATTTTGCCATTAGTATCCATCAAATCTTTCCTTCCATTTAGAACCATGAACACATTATGATTAAGCAGTACTGCATTACTATATATTTGATTTTTCTTACTTCTGGATGCTTCTGAAGAAAAATTCCAAACATTAGGTTCAAAAATTTCTCTGGATAATCCCGAGCAAATTTCCCAGCGACGATAGAAAACGCCTCGCACGCGAATATTATAACGTAAGTTTTTAGTTTTGGGTCAAGAAAGCATGAAAAGGATTTCATATGGTGGTGAATGTCTTTGACGATTTGTCGTCGCAAATACTTCGATAAGTAAGCGTAACATTTAAATCCAGCCTCGATTATATCGGTATTTTTTGATTCCTTAACAATTTTGATAATTTTTTGGAAGAAGCTTTCAAAGTGTGGGTAGAATTCCTCTCCTAAATCTCTAGCCGAGGCTATGACCAACCTAAATACAAAATATTTATTTTTAAAAGAATTCAGATCAGCCAGCAATCAAAGATTAAAAATGCAAACGTAAAGTCCCCATCCCGTTCCCGACTTGTACACTTACCCAAATGCTGGTTCAAACGAGACCACGTTATCTACACTTTCAAGGTGTTCCAGAAGCACTGCTGCCAATCTATCTTTCTGAAGCAGGATCTGTGATAATGTTCGTGAACTCGTCCCAATGTCACACAGAAGGCTCGCAAAGGATTCAGTACGATTCAAATCAACCCATTTCTCGATTTCCTGCAAGGTCACAAATTACAAAACCATTTCACTGACTGCATCTGATCGTTTCTCTGATTCTGAGTTACTGGTCTCGTACAACTCAAACTTAAATAAAATAAATTACCTGTGAGAAATACGTCTCGCTTTCCTCTGGATTTTCTCCCCGTCCATCTCGAATTGCAAGGTTGACATTTACACTGATTTGTCGAAGCTTATCTTCAAACGTTTTAAACTGAAATGCACACAAACACATACACCTGAATCAAACACCTGTACCTGCCCATTTCCATCATATAATGAATAAACTAAAAACATAATTTCGTTTAATTTGCAATTAGCTGTCATCTTCATTAGTTTTTAACTCCAAACTTACCCGAAATGTATTGTCTTCCTTGTGACGAGTTGTTGTTCGTTTCCCCATGGTGGATACGTCTAAAAATTAATAATTTGGCAGTTAACAAACACCTTCAAAGTCTTATCGTAACTAATTAGCCATTACGATAAATGCACTTCACAAAATTTTTCAGTAGTTAACTTCAGAATAATGTCAAATGTTGAATGTTTTGTATTTGCTTGATGAAAGCACATGCGGCATGTGTTGCATGTTGATGCATTGTCAATGCACTTGTGTGTATTTACATTTACACGTGAAGATGTTGTACTTGGTTCAAAAGTGAATTTGACTGATTGGGGCATTGTGAACCATTACCTGCGCTAAGGAACTAGAACGTGGAACGGTTCTTCAGTCCTTTGTTGCCGAATGCTGGAACATATCGCAGCAGTCCTGCCGTCTGGAGGAGCTGATATTTAATAAACTTCTTCGATCCTTTAGAATTAATGCTTGTAAATTAACGGCTTCGTACAAATTAAAAAACTATTGATAGTCCAAACTGATAGTACTACTGAATAATGTGGTGCTATGCTATTTATTATGGATGTGAACACTGGAACTGGACAACAACTTGTACTTTAGCCAAGGGTTTTTGAAGGCATTCGAAAAATTTATAGTGCTGGAGTTGTCCGTTGTTTGTTACAGAGATATAAATTAAGCAGTAATAAAGCGAATATTTCAGGAATAATATGTGATTTGCAAGATTCGAGAAGAATTAAAGGATTTGATTGTTTAATGGCGTGTCCAGCAAAGCAGGAGGGATTCCATACCACGCCCCTGGCTGGGGTTCCGCTTCTCCAGGTAAAAACCTTTGTTAAGTATAACGCTTTTGAGCTTTCTGTTAATGACAAACAGTGTTTAGCAATTTGAGTATTAAGCTGAGGTGAGGTAGATGAAATTATATATGTTATCTTTGTTGACGAACCATGGAGAGAGGTGCTACATCACATTCAGTATTCGGTCCACAAAGTCCTCCAGATCCACCACAGCTACCACACGGGGTAGCTTTTGGTCGTGGGGCTATGGATTTCGAACAATTACATGGCTTCCCAGCAACTGGAGCACCACACGTCAAGCATTTCTCCTCCTTCTTTTCTTCGGGAGGAGGAGTAGGAGCCTCTTTCTTCTCCTCTTTGGTGGGTTTACAATCCTCCTCTTTGTCCTTAGGTTTTGCTTCGGCTTCTGGTGGTGGACCTTCTGCGCCACAGCAGCCGACCCCAGGACACTTGAAGGTCTTTGTGTCAGGGAGTTTGGTAGTCATTGGAGGAGGATTGTCTTCAATGTTTGGCTTTGGTGGTGGACCTTTTTTGCTCCCCAGTCCACAATCTTCTTCTGGCTTCATTTCTTGTTGGGCAGCGCATTTATTTGAGCAGTCGGTTTTGGGCATTTGTCGAATCTTCGGGGCTTCGGTGTTAGCTTCCTGCGGCTTCTTCTCGTCACATGCATCCTTCTTGTTGTTATTGCTGTCGCACATGTCTCCGGGACATTTGAACATGTACGTGTCAGGAATCTTGATGGTGCATGCAACTGGCTCATCTTCAAAGTATCGAGGACCAGAAGAATCCTTTATGGAAGTAATGACAAGATTATATTACAGTTTAAGGGTAATGATGAGTTATGCAAGTACGCATTAATTACGAAATACCTTTGGCGTGTTGGGGTTTGAGCAATTCATGATTTTTTTTGTGATGGAAATCGAATCCCTCAAAAAGACAAAGACGGGAGTGTTAGAAAGGGTCTACCATTTAAACTCATTTGTGAAATTTGGGAACGTCGACAGGGTACGAAAACTAAAGACTAACTTGCTAAATTACTTTGATTGATTTCTGAGTACATTCTCCAGCTCGTATCTGCAGTCATTTTTCTTGGAGCTAGGAGGCGATGCTTTTATGAAAAAACGGGTGCATTGACATGGCTACCTCATCTGCGAACTTGAATTCAAAAGCTGCAAATGCACTTCAATCTCACGACGGCATAGCTTAGGAACTTTGGAAAGTATCTCGAGCCTCGAGCGTGAACTCTTGGGGATTGGATTGGGGATAGGGAACGGTGCAGCTTTTTTGACTCCAATTGCTAACAGTATTTAGTTCGCTATTAGCTGTTTAATATGTCGGCTACCAATTTGGTTGATGGGGAGGAGGAGGATGTTGTAACCGAACAGTATGACACAACAGAAGAGGACACGATGGGCACCCTTGAGGTGCTGAAAGATTCCAACGAAGATGAGTCTGAAGAAATTCCAGATCTTATGGATGAAGCGCGCGCAAACTTGGAAGACGCAAAGGAAGGAGGGGATGATGAGGATGAGAACAGTGAGACGGATCGAGAGGCGAATAAATCTCTTCGAAACTCTATTCAAAGTCAGGATCCTAATGCCCCTGGAAAGCATCGTGGAAGTGGAAAGGACGCTCGCAACAGTATGGACTCTCCAGAATCTGCAGCAGAGGAGTACGTGGAGTATGTGGAGTATGAGGAGGAGGATGAAGAAGAAGAAGAGGAAGAAGAGTCCGATTATATAGAATTTTTGAAACAACCAGCTTTGATTGAAGACTTCATGGACAACTTGGAGGAAGGTATGCCATACGTTAAGTTATTTGCGAGAATTTGCCAATGATAAGAGTGGATGAACATGTTTCTTCATTTTATAAAAGAGGTCAAGGCTGAGTCATCCGTATCCAGTATCAATATACTTGAGTTGCCTACTCTATCCAAGCCAGAAGCATCCATTGTTGCGGAACAAATCATTGAACAACTGGAAGAAGATTTAGCCTCGTTCATTGTAAAAACAGGGATAACGTTTCCCGTCCCTTACACAAGGGACCAGCTCAAACGGCTTCGAATGGGTCTCGGTGACAATGAGTCAGCTTCCTCATTTGATTCGAATATGTCGGACGTTCTTCCTGGAGAACCATCCAAACTCCGAATGACGTACGAGAAGGGCGTCTCAGTTTATACAGACCTCTCTCTAATGCACCTCACAACAGACGAAATGTGCGACAAGGAGGTTCAAGTGAACCTTCATCG
>JAQFZW010003138.1:0-14013 GCA_034687055.1 Heteromurus nitidus
GCTAACTTTTGGGAACCCGCACCGAGAGAAATCAGCTTTCCCGAACTTTCACATTTACATTTGGCAGTATTAGATTTAGACAATTGATTTTCTGAAAGTAACCATTGTACAAAAGTCAACTCAAACATTTCAGGTTAGCAGATAAGGTTATGACAGAGATTTACGGAGAAAGCTTTGTAAGCTTCAGTTGTGTCCTCTTGGTTAATAGATAGAATTGTCCAACATTTCCTAATTTTCATTTATTAAGAAAGTTTTGCCATATCGTAATATGCTTTATGGGCAGGTATGTATGTGTACCATTTCCTATCCAATTGCACATCATGATTGGTACTTGGATAGGAAAGATGTACAAGGCCCAAAAGGGAAAAATTTCAAGGCTTCACTTTCTCTCCCGCACCATACATTATCACGAGTGCGGTCTATGCAAAGAATGGGGCAAAAATTTATAACGACTGTTGCACTCCCGTTGTTACAGTATTGGATGATATGTTTATGCAATAGTGTTTGGAAAATGAACGCGTGTAGTATAACCTTTTAATACCTAAGTATCACGCATACACTCCTCAAGAGTAAAGTTTTATTCCCATTTATAACCATAATGTGGGTTGCAAAACATCATCAATCTAACCTTGTCTGCCCCCAGTGGAAGTCCCCTTTTATGGATGTACTGTATAAGTCGTAAGATATATATTCAACTACCTACGAGCATTTGTAAATATATATGAATAGACAATGCGAGTTTCACAGTTTCTCTCTCAAAGTAATCCATCTCGGACGGAACACAACAAATAACGGAGAAAAAGAACACGTGAAATTGTCCCTCAAAAAAATAAATAAAAGTGAATCGAGGTTCTCGGAGTAAAATGCACATATATTTATGTAGTCTCCCTCCTGTGCAAAGAGCTACGGTACCGTTAAAGCTTCAAAGCGAATAAAGTGCTTTCGAAGGTTGGACTTGGAAGTGTGTGAGGGAGAGAGAAAGGTGAAGTAAAGTAGAGCCATAAGAGCAATTTTTGTTGTAGAATATTATGGAATTAAAGGCTAATAAAAGCATGTTTGGGTCCAGCAGTGTGCAATATCCAATGTGCATAATGTACACAGAGTGTCCGCACTTATTTTTGTGGACTACATATATGCTCTCGTGCACAGTGCACACAAACCATGGGTATACGACGAGTATTAAACTTGTGGATGAAATGCCATGAAACTGTGGAGCTGCTCACCCACTGTTGCTCATTGCAAAAGCTACATCCAGTTTTTGGACCTTTCCAGCCAATTATTGTGATCTCTGGGGAAGCATAACCTCAGAATCGAACTCATCTCGGGAAAACCCAACACTCGCATGATATGAAGTAAAGTAAGCAAAGTGCTTCAGCTAATTGGCAATCTGGATTTACTTGTGCCCATAACTTTGGCTATGTAGTATGGGATGGCGGAGAAAGGAAAAAAGAGAATGAAACGACGCTAGTGCTAGCTCAAGTATAGTAACAACCTCACTTGGATATTACTTTGTACGTCCATTTCTTTTCGCCGTTTTCTTCTGAATTGGCCTTCGATGTTGCTTTCATTCCGGGTTGAAATGCGTACAACAAAGCAACAAAGTTAGCCTTTAGGGTGGCCTAAACCTGGCAAAGAATTAAATTTATGGAGAGTATAAAATTCAAAAGTACGACGAAAAATTACTCTACTCGATTTACTCTTTAACGGTAAATGCTTTCACCTTCAATGTGATGGAGGGTATTGAAAAAAATCGAGTTTTAATAAGGAAATTGGAGAGTGAAAGAAGCACGGGGAGTTTAGTCTGAGAAGGGAAAGTTGAGGAAAGGGATAACGCAAAGGTGCCATTTCGGTAACCTTATAACTTGTATAATGCGGCCCATTTGTACGTAGGCGTTACTTCTAAAGGATATATTGGCCCTTTGCAAGTAACATTTTGAAATGGAAAGTGAAAGTTCAACTTTCACTATTCACTATGTTTGATACGCTGTTATGCACGATGCAATGATCCACTGTTAACGAGATGATAACTCTAGTCTTGACTAGATAAAGTGTCTTAAATACATGTTATATCTTAATGAATCGACAATGAGGATTTGTTGAACGCGAAAAGGATTTTGTTCCTCGAAGTATATACACGATGCTAAACGTTGGAAATTAGAGTTTACGATGTTTCAGTTTCCATTAACGTAGTTTCCCTTTACACCAATAAACGCTGTGATATAATTTAGAGTTGTTGCAATGTATTCTTTAAGTTTAATTGTGAGTAAGACGAAGACCTTCATGGACTACAGAAAACATACGTAATAGGGTATTATCGGATAATCTACTAAGTAAGACAGAAAAATGTATTAAATTAATTAGAATTGATAATTTACACAGACCATAATGGGTATAGCTTCTGTAGTACATAGTTTTAGCTCGATTAAAAACAAAAATTAGGACAGCATTAATTCTCATCTCGAGTGGATGAGAGACACATTCACACTCGCACACATTCTGCCACTCACTGGCACACAGATAACTCCCGTAACAGTATAGTATATAGTAGCATTTACTTTTCCTTACGAATTACGATGAGCACGGTAATCAAAGATTCGGAAAGGAATTACTCGAGCTCAGAGATAACCTAGTATCACATGTCATTTCCGGAATTTCCCGGGGTTTTTACTACGTTGGTATAGTTTATTCTCTACAAAATACCAAAGATAACATTACTGCAACAATAGTTCTACCATTAATCACAAATAATCCTAAAATCTAGCTGAGTATAGTGTACAATGTAACTTTTACACCACTTGGCAAAGGCAACTACGCTTTGCTAGTTGGGGTATATAACTCAAATCATTTCACTGCAGTTTGTTCCGGTGTTCCAGCATTGTTTTACAGTATTCTAAGTAGTGTTTTAGCTGCATGTCATTCCTTGAGTAAGACGCTTTCATTGTGCTAAGTAAAATTAGAACATTACCTTCAATCACTTCATATATCATAGTTCATTATCATATTCACATTTAGCATGTCATCTAGCATAAATACGTCCTAGCAAAATTAACATCAAATTGAATTTGTAAGGAATCTCTGCAACTTCACTCATTCACACTGAAACAATAACATTCCGTACGTGTTTGGTCATTAGAACACAATAAATATAACGTACGTTTGAAGTTTTTAAGAGTTCATGCATTGTACCTGAACTATAGGGATGCTGCTCGTCGTAAGCAACTTTGACGCTTGCATAAACAAAGATATAGTGACATTTAAATTGGATGGCTATATGTACTATGAACAACTGCTTGAGAAGCTGCTCGATCGGGTTTTTACAAAGAAAACAATTCGTTCAACAATGACAATTTATTTTTTACTGATACTAAAATTTAACAATCGTTTGACTCGTACATTAGAATTACAAACCGAAAGAACTGCTGGGACCGTGTATGTACACAACAGTGAATTTAATATAATACATTCTCAGAGAGTTATACTTGGTTGAGTGATGGTTAACGTTGAAAAAGTTCATTCCGCTGTGGTATTTTAAGCGACGTACGTATAAACTTTCCTGTAACAAGAGTAAACCCGTCATAAAAATTGCACGAGGTAGATTATTCATGTTCAGGAAAAAGAATTGCAATGAAATAAGGTACCTATCATCGGCTGTTCGTGCTAAGTATTCGCGCTCGATTAGCCCTTCTATTCGTTTTTTAATTACAACAGGAGAAGGTAAAAATCGGCTCTTCAACTGT
Source organism: Heteromurus nitidus (assembly GCA_034687055.1). Lineage (NCBI taxonomy): Eukaryota > Metazoa > Arthropoda > Collembola > Entomobryomorpha > Entomobryidae > Heteromurus > Heteromurus nitidus. The sequence continues at coordinate 3,738 of JAQFZW010003138.1, forward strand.
TCAGTAACTTCGGCTACAAGACTAGCATGCTAAAAATTTACAAAACAATTTGAATTAGCTTTGTTTTTCTTCGGCTCTTGGCTTTCAATAGCCTAAAACATTTCTGATGAGCAATGGTTTGATTTGGCTTACCGGCAATCGTTTCCTAGCTTTCATTATACGCACAATAGCGGCTTCAATTTCATGCTTACGATCTTCATCAACTTTATTGCGAGTCTCTTTCCTCTCTGGTTCAGATTCTCCTTTCGCAGCAACAGTCTGGATTTTGACTCTGGATGAGAAAAACATAATTTTTAATTAATTGAATCCAGTGCTAATACGTTCAATGAATTTTTAAATATAACACTAATAACTTGTAAGCACTATTGAGTGTTTCACCTGTGCAATTTGGAAGTGAAGGAGTCGTTTACAAAAAACTGATGGGATGGCTCGATATCTTTCACTTTGGGCGATTTTAGTAGTACTCGTTGAGTGGCTTTCCCAAGGGCCAAACTTTGCAAGGCACGAATGAGATCCTTTTCTGGAATATCTGTCTCATTCTGTATTTCCTCATACGTTAATCTGTCACGGTTATTGAACAAAACCAAGATGCACATCTGGTAGGTCGACACTTGAATGATGTGCTTTCGTGGCCCGAGTTTCTGAGAGGATGCTTGGCTGATAATTGACGTAGACGAACTGGCTCCATCCTTTCCTTCACCATCTTCCCGTTTAGGACCAAAAAACACAGCATTCAAATCAGCAGATCCCAATTGGGGGTTCAATGTTAATTGTCGCCCGCTGTGTTTTGCCAAGTAGAACCTATAAAATATTGTTTTAATGGAGTATAGTTACAGAACATTCAGTAAGTCCACATAAAAGTACTCAATAATAATATAGAATAACGCTATTACCTCTTAAATGCTTCAAATGCATTCCGAGGTGCACTAGGAATTGTGCATTTTGGCGTAGCTGACTGCGTTGGCCAGAATCCAGTTGTTAGAACTCTAACGCTTAAATCGACACCGTAAAGATTCACACCAGTCGAATTTACGTGTTCTTTGAATTCCTCCATTATGGTGTTAGAAACCGTCATGTCCTTAAACATGCCTTCTAATTTCGTGGTGAATTGACATCCACACTCAGTCTACGAGGAAAAGACGAAAAGAATACAGTGAGAATATGTGCAAACAATTGAGTAGTTCCAAAATGCTACGGATAGCATAGAGTAAACCAATTACCTTTAGTTTTGATATCATGTTCTTTTCACTATCGTCCGAAACGGATTTATTCAGAAGCAGCCGTTTAGCAAGATGTTGCTTATAATATCGTTCAAACACGTCTTTCTCCAGCAGGAAGCGGAAGAGGACCATAGTTTTGTCCAAAACGGTTTCAATTTCTTGTTCTGACATCTGAAAAACAAGGAGTAAAATTAGAATGAGAACCAACGCAGGCAAATAAAGTACAATATAACGTATATGTAAAGTATATAAACGGCTGACTTACTCCTTTAACCCCTTTCTTCAACTTATCGTCGATGAACAAGGAAAGATATTCCGGTGATTTGTTATTTAGATTCAAGAAATGTTCAAAATCTGATGCAATCGTCTGCTTAAAGGTTTTGTCGTTGTTGAAAGAGTTATTTAAGAAGAGGTCGAAACGGTCTTTCAAGTCCAGTAGATTCTGGACAAACGTAATCGCATTAGTTCCTTCGTCTTCACGCACCAGTGCTTTCCCTTGCTCTCGCAGATATCGACTTATACATTCCGCCATAGTTTTCAAACCATCCTGAACGCGACTGAATAATTTATACATGCACGCTAAATCTTCCGTCTTGTGGTACTTCAGCATGTGAACAACTCCAGAGTTCTCCATTTCTACAATTGTCCTCATGTGTTTCTTAATTAACTCATCTTCAACGACTTCGACAATTCTTGACTCTGTTGATTCGTCCAAATAATGCTTAGCCCTCTCCGCCTCTTCGTTTATTCTCTGTTCTACCTTCTTTATGTACACAGATGCGCTGTTTTCGGCTAGAAACTTTTGACTTTCCAACTGCAATAACGTTTAGGATTAAGGATGCACTCTTCTATCATCTTTGCAATGGGAAATTGAAATATTATGCTACTTGTACTACCTTGTAAAACTCAGCACTCTGTTGTAAAAACGGCCGCTCAAAATCCTCTTCATACACCGATCGCCCCTCAATACTTAGGATCATGAGCATCTGGCAAGCATTTTTAATTGCAATTCGATCCACCACTTCACCACGCCGCTCCCTCATTACCATATCAAGCAGTGTTTCTCTGAGATGATCTCTAATGTTTCCGTACCTAACAACCTACACACAAAGAGAAAATTATTACGGATTACAAATCCATTCGACAATATAGCGTTTGTATTTTTCACACAAAATGGCACACATAGTGGAAGAAACATACCTGGTCTCGAAATATAATTAGACCCAAATTGTACACATTATCGACGTTGTTTTGCTGGACATAGACACGGTCCATGTACATTAGTATGTCACGGATCATCACCATTGATGTTTGATGGTCATTCCAGGCCTGGTTCAGAACCTGAAGGAAGTTATTGTGCAGGGACCGAAGTACGTCTTCTCTCACCTTTTAATATAAACAAGTAACACATTAACATATTACTGAAAGGCATTATGATACAAATAACATTCGATAACCTATACTCACTTTAATTTCCAGATGTTGTGTTACAACTTCTTTCAATCCTGTATATAAACGTTCTCCGTGCTTGTGAAGTACCATGGTGTATGCATTTCGGTAAAGTTCTTCAAAACTCAGCCCTGAGTTGTTCTTTTTCTGGATCTCTTGAATGGCACTTTTCAGTAATGACCAAATATTCTCCACGTATTTTTCGTCCATGGTCATCTAAATTTTAATGTCATTACATTAATGTCGCGTCATTTAATCTATTTAATTTTTTTTAAATAATGTACTCACAGGAAATGCCCTAATCCGCATCTTGCCCTCCTTCTTCTGCATTCCTGGCTTGGATGAGTTCATCATTTTCGTTTATACAAAAGATTGGAAACCAATCTTGGCGTTAGGGAGAAATATAGATGGGTTATTAATTGTTGCTGCTAAGGATCTAAACACAGACGAGTGACCCTTCACTAGTGTCCTGGATCAAGTTCAATTACGAATCCCAATCTCAGGTTTACTTGAATGGTCACATGCTTCGAGCAAACTGATCTTGTCTTAATGGTGGAGTTTCCGACCAAAAATACTGGATGCACGAATCTGTGACGGTTCCTGCTTACCCACCTGTGCAGGGGTAATCCTCACCTCACCTAATTTATAAGGAGAAAATTATCAGTGGTTTTTCATTTTTTCGAATTTTCAGACATAACACACACACTTCAATTGTATAGATAATTTATTCGATATCGTAACGACAGTGATAGCAAATTCTGGAAATGATTTTGTCAAAGTTGAAACTGCCTATGTAATATCATATGGTTTAACAGCGAGAGCGAAGTACGTAATTCAGACTGAAAACTGGACTGGAATCTCACTTCCATTAAATTCAAGTCAATAGTAATCACCATAAACATACGTAATTTTTAAAAATAATAACAAACCTTAGCTTTCGTGTTGAAGACGTTGGGTGAAATAAAATGAAGGAGAGCACTTACAACTTATTCCAACTCTCACCAGAAAAGGGAACCCAATTTTTCTAAACAATTATGTGCACCTGCTACAAGTTTGTGTATTGTGTACGTCCTTCCTACGTATGACATGACCATACAATTTCCCTACAGCCTCGAAATCACTTCTGTCTGTCTCTTCTGATGTCTGTTAACTTCCAAGTCTCGACTTTCAACTTTGACCCAATAATTAGAAATCAAAAGTAGTTCCTCCGTCTGTTCCACAGACAACGGAGATTTTGTCGCGGTTTTTGGAGTCAGAGAGCACTAACCACTACACCAACACCCCTTCCACGCGAAATCTGTTAAAAACTACACAGGTGACATGCAAGTCAATACTTAATCCAGAATTTTTACCTGCGCTAATTAACCCCCTACACTACTTCCTCTCGAATCTATAAAACCTCCAACCCTAACTCATCTAATTAAAAAAAACGTTACCACTTCAAATGACAATAATTTTTATATTTTTATGCACAACTTTGAATTTCGCGAGGAGTGACAAATGACACAAACAACAAGAACAAATTGACGTGGTTGAGCTGAGAGGCTATATATAACTCCAGATTGAATTTAAGAAGAATTTAGTAAAAAGCAAGTGTGAAGCTATCCGTCAATTTTTTTATTGATATAAATATTATGCTGAAAAGTCTTGCTCAGTCAGTGCTCTGCTCTATTATATCTCTTCTCTCAAATTTATCCTCTCTTCTGTAACTATCTGCTGATCGTGTGTGCATTCTCCACACTTGTTCTTCTCATAAATCCATAAAAACACACAGAGGCTATAGTCCTCTTATTACACCTCACTCGAAACTCCTCCAATCCAACTCTCTCCAAAAAGTCTTGCTGGAGGTGTGTGTGTATTCTCTATTCCCAAAGATGTGAAATGAAACAATGGAAAAGTAGTAGAGACTCTCTCTGGATTTCTTCTTGTGTGTTGCTCTTAGGCTACTTTTTTGTGTACAAAATTATACACATAAAATATATACACTATTGGATTTGTATACAGATGACCGACTTCCTCTCGGCTCTCCTACACTTCGTATGTATCTCTCTTTTGTAAAAGCTGTATATAGTAGCTTGTATATTATTGTGTATACAAGGATCCCGATAGGATTTCTCAATGTAAAAAGGTACTCTGTAGCCGAAAACGTTCTCTACCCAGAGCGAAGGGAAAATATATCAAAAAAAAATATTTAGTTTCACGGGTGCTTGAGAAACCAAGAGATGACGACTCTTGGCTAGTTCCCATTCATATTGGGATCGTCATCAGCATATAAAATACACGTAAGCCAACAACATGTATCCTAAAGTATAACATCGTCTTTTGTGAATAAAAGAGAGGAAGGATGGATTGGATGCACATGCTGCGCTCGTATAGGTACGTACTTGTGTGCACGTAGGTTGGCTAAATGTGAATTGAAATTATGTGAAATTTTTGAATTATGAGTTTAAAGGATTGTGTGCATGTACATGTATGGTGGATTGGAGGTGGATAGAAATATGGGATGATGAGAAGTAAAGTATGAATGCAATTTTTGAAACTCTTTTATTCTAGTGGGGTTGCGAATTTGTTGCGAAATGCATGTGGTGGTGCGTGCGTGCATGCTTTGTTGAGCGAGATTTGTAAAGTTACTAAAGTTGTATATTATTATGCACTTTTTATTGCTTATGTTATGATGTTATGATAGTTCATGGTGGCGAGTGTTTTTACTATACATGGTCATATATCGATACACTTTATAATGCTAAAGCGCTCATCATGAGCGGCTCATGATTCATAATGTAAACTGTAAAACTGTAACTGAGGTACATGAATCATTGTGTTGGAGCACAGCGTTAAAAGTTTGTAGCGTAATCAGTAATCTGTATCAATATGTGCATGTAATGTAAATACGTGGTAGTGTGCTTTCAATTCTGTTATGTTATAGTGCCTCTCACAATTGTTTATGAATGCAAATGTAATTCCCTTGGAGGTATGCTGATGCTCATCATGCCAAACAAATCGCAGAACATGGTTATGACTTTTACTTTTTGTTTTTTTACCCCTAAGCCCATAGTCCATAGCACATTTGATAACATGATGATAACACTTAAAAGTAAACAATAGCTTCTACCAATGTAAATTGCTAACGGCCCAAAATTCTAGATGTGTAGTAATATGTATACTTAATGTACAAATATGAACTTTGATGTATGTTCTTCTGCATAGTCGACAATTTAGTCGGTTTCGAGCACCCTTCTGCTGCTGGTTCTTGTTCTTGAAGGCGTCCATGATGGAGTCTGATTTTGATTGAGAATGCAGTACATGACATGACATAATTCTATTCTCACTTCATATGTCATTGTCATATTTGCATAACCTTATATTTAGTACCTTCTCCGATGGTGTACAAGAAGTCGACAAGTGAATAGCACATTTGTGCAGTATGCTAAAATCTATAATATGAAAATCAGTATTTTTAATACGAAATGTCTTGAACTCTTTGGAACCGCATTTACTTCGAACGGTTTGCAAAAGCATGCTGTGCACATTGTCATAAAACTCTTACAACTAGTAGTCTTGTTTTATCAAAATCAGAAGGAAATAAAAAGTATGATCATTGAATTATACTAATGTATACAAGCGACCAAAATATGGTTAATAGTGAATCGTAAAAGTTAATTATCTAGTTCAGAAACACATTCTGTATACGGGGTGGTTTTACGATCATTAACATGTTTTATTTCATTAACCTTCTATATGCACATATATATCGTTAATAGTAAGTCGAATGACATTTTGGTCGATTAACTATGTTAGCCATCCAATCGACTAAGGAAGAATTAATAAATTACTAACTGCCAAGTTTCTGGACGATATACTTTGTATTATGTCATTGGTTTTTGATGTGTGTGCGTGCGAGCATGAGCATGACCAAATGCCTACTTACTCGTACATCATCAATGAGTACGCATACTAATCCAATAATATCCAGCCTCATCAATACTACGACAAATTTGTTGCGATTTCCTGATCGCAATCACAACCCAAAGTTTGGAAGTGAACAACGTAATGTAGCATAAAAATAAAATGCCTATATCTGCTTATCTGTTCGTAATTACAATACATGCATGAACGGATATGAGCAAAAGCACGGTAATACTTGGGTAATACCATGTCATTTAGGCAATAATTGATATTACTTACTTGTACACAGGACATCTCTGACAACCCAAATCAATCAATAGAATGAAAATTAATTTCTAGAAACCATTATTCGCGAAAATCTTGTCGTTGTCATACGGGGTCCAGAAACAAAATACATGTATAAATACACTATACTAAATGTTTATCCATGAGCAGTTTTTTTGGCAAACTGTTGTCGCAATCACAAATATAAGACCACAGATTTGAATTTGTGTGGTCTCTAGCTTAGTTTATGGTATTTCATTCATTGCATTACGTAGCATCTTAGGCGTGATTTTTAGGACTTGGGTACAGTGTGAAAGTAAAAGTCAATGTTGGGGAATATAACGGGATACGATATACGATTAGCGTGGGCGGATACTATCTAGTTTCATATGATAATCAATAATTGTATGCTTGATGAAAAGATTCGATTATTAATAAAAATTCCTGCGTATTTTCATTTTCATCCAGTCCAAAAACTTCACGTATGTTCCTCAACCTGTCCCCAAATACCCCACATTGCATTAGAGCCTCATTCATTCATAAGTAAAACCACACGCACACCTGTCTTGTGCGGACATTGGACATGTTTTCTACTTGTCTTATTAGCCCATTAGTTATTCAACGTCTTTCTTCCCTTCCCAATAATTTGATTTCTAAATCTAATCACATGTATGTTGATAGGTTTCATTTTTGTTTGTCGTGTAATTTTCCCGGATCCCCTGACGAAGAAGGAAATGGAATGTCTACGTACGACCATTTGTATTTGATCTCTTTGGTAGGCATTGAAATATTTTCGTGTGTAGTTTGATTAAAAATGGATTATATACTTAATCTTAGTATGTCTTCAAGTAATCCGTTATAGTTGTCTCGCTTGAGCAGAGTGCTGTCACATGTCCCCTTCGATCCCGTAGTGGAAAAAATGTACCACCAAAAATGTCACTTGCTCTGGGAACTCTTTTATTTTTGGGCTTGGAATAATGCTATATGGTCTGTCTTGTGAAGAAAGCCGAAATAAACATTGTAGGACAAGTTAATGAACGTATGCATACGCCAAAGACGCTATACTTCGTCTTACCGTAATACAATACCCAAGAGAGCCCAGTGTAACATAAAACGCAAAAGATTTATCGCATTTCATGTTCGCACAGATTTGTAAGAACGAGCATCAAAAAATCAATCTGTTTGCGGCCCTTTTCTTCACTATGAAAAATGACAAACAAACATTACTATTATACCTATAGGACGAAGGGACACATAGTCAAGTGAGTTGGTTAGTACAATATTCATTATCCTCTGCTTATCCTCTATGCATATCTTGAAAAGTGCGAAGTTCCCTTTTGCAAAATATCACTTCTCGCAACCTATTATTCCGCAACTCACCTATTGCCTAATCGCATTCAGCAAGCCATTCATTCCATCGCATCTCGCTAAAATTCTAAACGTTCGCTGTCTGCTTTGTAGTGGCATCGTATACGGAACAAGGAATGCCATAATATATATTGCATATCAGAGAGAGAGGAATTACATTTCGAGGTTCACTCTCCATTCATTCACTCGCAATCAGCCGAAACCTCTCTCTTGTAAATTGTTACCTCTGCAGAAAAACGCTTTGTGCCATAAGCTGCGGTGCTACCCCCACATCATGCACACATATCCAACTCTTGCAGACTGGCTTCAGACAAAGTTCCGTTTCAGTTCCAAAAAACACCTCGTATATATCCCAAACTCTTTTTCACGATCGTAAGAAGCCGAGAAAGAATAGAGTAGGCAGGCTGAATGCAGTTTTGCCTATTCGCAAAAAATATCTCTCAGAGAATGTAACATCCACATTAGCAGAGAGTGTGAGAAGGAAGTAGGCACGATATCCTACCGAATGCGTTGTTGCGTGGAACGAGCAGAATTGGTTATGCTGTTGGTGGTGTGGTGTGTGTCCGTGTCGTGTCTATGTCTATAGGCGGTCCATGCCAATTTATCCATATTTGTTCCTGATCCATTTCTCACGACCATTAATACTCGTGAGAACAAAAAACCAGTGGACTGGACCATAATTATTACTGAAACAGCTAATTGCGGTATATATGCCAACCTTTGCCCCCCACACACACTCTCCTCCACTCCACAGTTGAACTTTAGACAGGGAGGGAGCAGAGAGCTGATATGCTGAACTTCATTAAGAAATCCAAGTTCTCCATTCAGCTGGATATGTGCAGTTAGCCTCTATCTAAAACTAAATTGAAAGATTTTTTCTGAGTTCCAAGGAAAACTGGAGTTGAATTGAGATTTTTTGTGCATCTCAAAAAAATGTGCATTTCCTTCTGCGCCCGTCCATATACCAGCACCAACACTAGCAAAGCATACCACAGCTCCACATACGGATGAAATGATTGAGAAGTGATGGGATATCGTGATTTACTTTAATTTAGTGTTCTCTTCTCTAATAAACGAAAATTGATTTTTTGTTCAAGTATCTTGTGTTCCGCTCCATAAGTTTGCTCTTTTGATTAGTAAGGTTTGAGATTTCGGATAGACCAAGTTACGAGGAATGGACTGATACAAATTATTGAGATTAGGAAAAAGTTTTGTGCCGGAGCGAATTATCCCGTTGTCTGGATCGTTAAAAAGTGTTATTAAGAACTTTTTACGACTTAAAATTGTGAGAATACTTATCTTTTATTTTCGACTTATCTAAAGTTTGCAGGCAAACGTACGATTCTTAGCAAATAAATGCAGTGCAAAGCTAGTTGCAGTACTTGCAGTTGCGAAATTCTGAATTTGAACATTGAATAGACATAGACAATAGAGTGCTTGGAGGAGGCAGGGGTTGAGGGTACTTCCGGAGGAGATTAGATGGGTTATTTTAAAGACCACAACAGCAGCAGATGACAAGCGTAAGTTAATTAAGTAAATGTATAAATATTTTGATGGTTTATGATATGTGATAATGTCGGCGGCATCTATATCCGAATCCGACTAAAAAGGCAGTGAGCAAGATTAGATTTATAAATAACTGATAAGTCCGAGATTCGAGTTTAGAGACGGTTTATTGTCTTTCTCCTCCCTGAGCAAACATTTTAATCCATATAACATGAAATGTCAATACTTAATCCAGCATTGTTTTTTAATGTTTGAGAGGGAACTTGTTTGTACACAACTCTGGACTTTACACTTACAACTTAAGTTAAAGGATGATGGATAAAGTTTACTGCAATTACTAATTAGGATAGAGGAAACAAACTTTAGACAGGCATTCATTCACATGATGGCATGCGTCTTGTGAGTGACATTGACACAAATCGTGAACCTTGAACCTCAAAGTCTTGAAATGCAATTTAGAATGGGTATCTCATATAATTAAATGTATGTGAGTACGCATAAAGATGAAAGAATAGTTAGTTAATGTATCAAAAACCACATGCAACATGTAACCAGCATAATCA
>JAQFZW010003139.1:0-14011 GCA_034687055.1 Heteromurus nitidus
CTAACAAAACAACAGTAACATTAATCAAGCGATTAACATATAACGAGGTCCCTTATAAGTTACCAGCTTTTATTATTGATATACATTTCAGATTATGAGAAGAGACTTTCCTTGTCTCATTTTGCAGGAATCACTCAAGCCAAAGCCAACGTTCGAGAGAAGTGCCTTATAACAGCGCATGTATGTAAGTACGTCGCGTCCAAGTCCAAACCTACTTCTTGCGTAGGTATACGGTTTGTGAGTTCGTAACGCTCGCCACATGTGCACGAAAAGGTGTAAGACCACAAAAACAAATGATTATAGTAAAGTAGCTTGTAACCGTGTGCATATAAAACGTATATATGCGAGATATATCTTTACTTTTATATATTCAGTTTGCAATCAGTACCTCGATATTCAATTCAAGCCAGTTAGTGCCTCTATGCCTATCTTAAAGGCTCCCCCATTTTGATGTAAGCAACAACAACATTATATCCCATTTGACTATTTTTATTGTTTTTTGAATGCACAACGACGTTTGCAAACTCGCACTCTCAATCTCGATGCATTTTTCCAAGTGTACGCACTTTCAGCAGAGAGAGGTGAAATGGGATTACACGATGAGAGCTCAATCATAGAATGCACTTTTTTGTTTGCGAGAAAAAATTTGTAGGTAAAAATAGGAAGGCCCTTTGAAAATAATTATACGTGGAGCATTCAATTTTCGAGTAAATATAACTCTTTTGCAGACAAGACAAGACTAGACCAAAAAAATAGTAATTTTACCTACGAGAAGCAGAGAGGGGGAGAGATAAGTAATAATGTGGATATTTTGTGTGCTATGGCGCTATATCTCTATAAAGATTATTATGATTACTGCCAGAAATTACTTGAAGATTGCCAGTTGTGGACAGGAGGACGGGGATGAGGCTAAGCGTGAACAGAGCGAAACAAGCTAAATGTGATTCGTCTGGTTAACCTGTCAGAGATTATTTGAATATTACTTGAAAAAAATGAACATGCTTTTTGTGTGAATAAAAGGGAATCTGATTATAAATGTGGCACGAGACAAACACGCACAAAAAAAACAAGTGCTCTGTCCGACAAGCTTGTTGGCGATGGGATGGCGAGATTTTTTAAAATATTTTCTCAATAATTTTCAATCTCGTCGTACCGTACGTATTTTTAAGTTGGTTATGTAACTTTAATAATAATCCGTTTTGAGTAAAAGATTGTGTGTGCGACAGTTATAAGCCTATTGTTGAAGAGCTTTATCGGCTATTTTTTCATTACAAAAATTAAAAGAAAATACGCGAAATGTGTTATTACTTATTTTAGTTATCATCGGCTTTCTTATATTAATTTTTTGGCAGAGTGGAACCATAATATTTGCTGATATTACCTTCAAATTTCTTGCCATTCAGGTTTGATTTTTTAAATGGGTGGATTTAATGGGTAAAAAGTGTATGGTGGGGTTATTTTGAAAAATGGGTAATTATCCAATGATGTGACAATATTGGGATAATAGGTTTGGGGTGGATATTTATCTCTCGATTCTTGTTTGTGAAGTATGTATTTCCTTGTTGAAGGCTTCAAGATCGTATGAAGGAAATCTACAGATATCGACGTCTTCAAATATATAATTTAACACTAACGAGGTCTCATCCAAAAACAGATCCTGGACTAACCTTTCACGAAAAAGTGTATTTGTAATTTAATGTGGTTCCAACAGAACCCGAGACAAACTAGAAACTACTTTGTGTCCTGCCCATTCTAAATCCGAAATGTGTGCAATAAACCAATATTGCACAGTCCTATGACGAAGTATAAGCACATGAGAGTGTGGGAGATACTATTAATTTGTATGAAATATTTCATTGCGACGGAATTTCGTTCCCACAGGATAGGTAGGACACAGGACACCCACAATTGTACAATTTGGTTTTTGGGCCAAATGGGGATGAAGTTGTGGAAATTGCCGTCATTATGGAGTTTTGTTTCAAACGTGGAAAACCGGGGAGACGTGTAGAGAATGCCATCTCTTCTAACATTTTTCTCTAATTATTTATTACTGCATTGTGAGTACGAAGGATATATGACGAGGTATTTATAGGTACCTGTTAAGCAGCAGGATTTTGTATGGGGTATTTTTATCTCAATGCATTCACATTGCTTAATTTCACTCACAGCGGATGCACATCAATCACAATACAAATACCTTTCTGAATCCCAAATATTTGGGTCTAGTCTTAAAGAAAAGGGTTGTAATCTTGGTTTCATGATTTGCATCACTGGATTCTTGCGTATGCATTAAGGTTTTATGATTCTGACCATGACTAACACAATCGATGGAATACATGTTGTATTGATGAGAGGTTTGTCTCACAGTGTCTCAACCATCACCCAATTCCATTTCCCAGAAATGTTCTGCGCCCCTGAAGGAATTGACAGATGCAATATGCTACGATTTTACCTCAAACGATCATCTGTCGCAGTTTAAATTACGAAATCATTTAAATATCAATGTCCCGCATTTCTTTCTTTCTAAAACTGTCCTTACTCCGGATTAACTGTTTTTTCGTGTTCACTGATCCGATTTGATGCAATATGCATCTCCCTTCATCGTTTTCGCTAATAAAAAAAGTGACGAAACTCACAATAGAACGAATGTAACAAGGTTATTAGGATCATTTACTTGCCCACTTTTAGGATTGCCATCTGTCATAAATTTCTTTGAGAAGATAAAATTCATTAATAATATTTTCTACCCATAATGCTTACATCTTGCCATAACATTCACGGTGGGCGCATAAGGATAATATGTGCACCTATCTCAACATTTTTTTCTTAAGAAGTGATTATCTTCCAAATTCAAACCAAACCAGATAATCGCTTTGCCATAATATTGCACATTTTTTGTATCTCAACTTTTTTATGCAACTTCAAATTATCATATTAGATTTTTGTGGCCGATGATCCACACACAGGAGGAGCGACCTCACTGATCCAATTTCTTCAAAGGAGTAGGCAAGAGTAAACCCTGATAATTGCCTGCCACCAAAACAAAATTATCCTTTTCTTTTGCAATTTTTTGATTCACCGACTTCTTGGCGGACGGCGGAATGCGACAAGTGAAAAAAACATGAAGTTGAAGTGAAGGGTTCTAATAAAATTGTGTATGTGCACACAAAAATAAATAGTTTGCATACACCAAAAGCATCTTTTGAATTTTCTCTGTGCACAAAAATCTAATAAAAAATATTAACGACCAAAGACCTGACCGAATGTAATTCGCTCCTTGATCGTAAACCACAATACATACGTAAATATTTCTCATATGGGGCAATACCTACATGGCCCTGCTCGTATACGTCACTCATCTCTGATTTACAAGTCAAGTAGCTACTCCATCCACCATGCACCAGCCAAAAAACTATTTTTTTACGCAATGCCGCTTCTTTTACAAAAATGGCAATTATCAAATAAGCCCAATGACCAAAAATACCTTCCCCAAGACAAGAGTAAAGGTCCTGATGGGAACAATCGATAGCCAAGTGGAAAACCACTGATGTAAAAATAATAATAAATAATTGCTATATGCGAAAATATGCGAAACACTTACTTTAGGCCGGCATAAAAACATTTTGACTTTTCTTCTTCGCTACTGTAACCTTTATTTAACCTGATTAAGAAGGGATGACGGTGTATGACGGCTGATGCCGTGATTACAGTTTAGTTTAAACAAGTATACAACCAAGAATGATTCGATGATGACGGTTCGTTTGTTTTTACCTTCAAAAAAACTGTGTGTGTGAACATGTTTGCAGGGACTGTAAAGGCCACGTAATTATTCCGAACATTCATGCATTTTATTTTTACATTTATTATTTATTATCATTATTGCCTCTGTACGTTATACATCTTACATGCAACTTCATACTCAATGCCCCTGCACTACATCCTTTACTTGTTGTTAGCAGCTATTTTTTCGCCAAGCTAATCGCTCATTATATCATGCACCAGTCAAAATATCAACAACCACAAGAACACATCATCATGTACATATGTGTGTGTCATACCTGCTTTGCTTCAATCGAAAAAAAGAGAGTCAAGTCAAACCATAATCCGTCACTTGGCCACTCAACGGCGAAAGTAAAAAAAAAATGTTAACACGGTTGACGGTACCGCACCCCTTTAAAAATATAAGCTTTAAAGACATCACATATCCCGTCACGTACAAGGAATAGTAAATAACATCTAATCACATATCGCAAATTACAAGTATAAGCTAGCGGTGTGTGCACACATTCACAAATATTTATTTTTATTGGATATTTCCCTCTGTAATTTATGCATGTGCACAAATAGATGTGAATGCCTATGATGATGGAGTCTTTGTTGATAGATCGTGATTATTAGTACCAGAAAAGTTTTGTAAGGAGGCAGTTCGATGAGGTTTTGATTGGAATATTAGCAAACGCAGCAGGATAATTATCTGGATCATAATTACAGTATCGTGATTTCATTACATCTCTCTGCGCTGTGCAGAGAAACACAGTGCGAGATGTGAATATGAAGGGTTGCAAGGGTAGTGAAAGATTTTTGTTTTTCGTTAACTGACATGACACGATATCAGTCACTAGTTCACTACTCCACATTATCATTGCAATTTGCAATAGTTAAATGAGCATAATGGAACTTCTGTGATTTTTATAACCTTAAAAGCAGGTTACCGGTACAGAACAGACATTATACTCTCTTGTCGAGTGGATGGTCACATTCTCTGTAATTTCTAATGACAAATTGAACTTTTGGAATAAATGCATATCCTTCGAATGAAATGGACTTTTGAGCTTCTCTAAAAAAATTAGTTTTGCGCCGATGACTCTGCACCTTCCCTCCGTCTTCCCCCTGATGATCTTGATTATGATGATGATTGGTGATTGCTGCTCAGTCATAATCCAAAAAATGGATGAAATCAAAAAAATCAATGCAAAGTAGGTATATCCATATCATACTCATTAGAAATGTCTCTCATTACAAAGAGCAAATTCAAATGTTAGAAAACATAATTCGACAAGAGAAAAACAAATTGCATGTATATCTTGTATTTGTTAATTTGTAATAGTGTATGACATTGTTCACGAGAGATATGTGTAGACCTAATCTCTGACAGCAAAAATGATACGTCGTCCGTCCACTTCACTCTTTTTACATGACTTATTGTCTACGCACTCTAGAATGCTCTCGTCATCTCAAAGTAGTGAGCTCATTTATTTATTTCTTGTGAAAAATATGATTATCATCATAATCATCGAGTTACGTAGATGCCACAGATGCGTGTCGTTTCACAGTTAGCATTAGATACTTTTTTATTATCATTTGAAGCGAAGTGGTCTCTGGTCGTGCCCTTAAAACTTGAAGCCAGTAGCAATCTTCAAAGTATTCATCTCCATCATATCAAAATGTATATTTGTCATCGTCATTCATAATTTTCATAACGTGTGTATCAATATCTCGTCCCCGCATATAGCAAAGTTATCATTACTGAAAATTTATCTTATTTGCTTTATTTCTTGTTCAATTCTTACAACTTTGACCGGCAGCAGTAGCAGAGATCTTTATTTTTTATATTTTTCCTCTGCGTTGAAAAACACATTCTAAAAATTCACCTTAACACACTTTTCCCCATATGTTATTACCATTATATGACAGTGATCGTAGAGTAATGACGAGGCGAGATGATGAAATGGAAACCTTCAAAACCAATAAGAATTTTTGCTAATATACCTTATGGCGCTTATCAAAAGTAGGTAGTAAGTATGTTCTGCAATTGGTATCAGCGAAGTTTGTTACATAAATTTGTACAAACAATAAACAGAGGAATAGCTAGCGCACTAAATTGAGATCGATATCAAACTGCATTCATTCATTTCAACCAAGAAAAGGTGGTATTTATGCAGTTCTGCATCGCATCGTTCACTTTTTTTGTTTTTATATGCAACGGTCATGATCGAGTGGTACTTTGATACTTTTGTGTGTCTGCAATTTATGAAATGGAATTTTTGCTCAAAACTGCATGACAAACACAATCTCATAAAATATAATATCTTTTGTTTTTGTGGTGTGCAATGCATAATAGTAATATCTTCTCAATAAGCAATAACGCAAATAGCAACAAATTCTTCAAATTGGGTTTAATCTTCAGCCAAGCCAGAAGCCTTTATGCCGACTCAAAATTATGATAAATGCATATATCTATTTGCTGACATCAACAAACAGCGATCATATCCCAACTTGTTAACTCTAACTTGCTCAATATAAACATATGAAAATCGACTTTTAGTAGTTATATTACTATTATTATAGCAAATAAGCTATTTAAGATTTATCAGTAAAAGTAAAAACTGTGTAAGTTACATAAGTAAACTGTAGCCACAAGGTTGAAAACATAAAAACGATTAATTTAATGAGATATTGCTATTTAGTGCTTATATTTGCTTCTAAACAAAACCCATCAGTTTGAATTGCCGTATCATTTTCTCTGTTTACTATTATATAATTACATTTATGTGTGCATTCGATGCTTCCATAAATGTAGTACGTCGAAAAGGAAAGGCTCAAACAGACAACCAATTTATAGTCCATTCATCATCAAGAAAATTGAATGCTTCTCGTAATTAAATCAAGTTCACTGCCACAACGTAACGCAAAAAACAAATTCTTCAATATTTCGTTTCATATAATTACGAGGGCGATTTTGATCTACCAACTGTTACGTCAGGTGTGCTAATGCTAACAGAGTGAAAAATTAGTTTTTTTATTTGCTCACTCTCGCTAAATGCAGAGACTTCTGCTAAAACATGCTTCTATGTTCATGTATCTACCTCGTAAAAGTGGCAACCTCCCTCCGACAGTTAACCCAGAAATCGATGGAATGCAAATAATTGAGTCTAAATTATTGTGGTGGATATATGCAACAAGTCAACTCAACTATGAACTAATTTATCAACAATAAAAACATAACCATAGGATGTGCCCCACGTTATGAACTTGATAAGTATCAATAAAAAAAGCCGTCACACACCGCACGCGGCTGTTAGTCGACATCGACATCATTATTAAATATTTTATAAACAATTTCTAGTTCAAAAAATATGAACATTATCACGAATCTTATCAAGTCATAAAAACGATATATATATATTGTAGCAGGCAGCCACTTTTTAATCATTAATCACACTAATTCGATATCTGTTAGCCATACATAAACGGACCTAAATTACCTGCCGCGCCGATTTGATTGATATTTTGTTCTTTATTCGTTTGAGAGAAATATATACATAAGTAATTTAAGAAACACGAAGAGATAATTTCACTTTTGTCATTCGATATTATGCCAAAAGGGATTTTCAACCCTTATTTTGATCATCTCTGTCATATCTCATTTTATTTCTGAAGTTTGATTTGACCAACCTCTAAAAAATAAGGCCTTACTTCATTACACATTTTTATTATATACCCAATTGCAATTTTTATTGATTGATTTCCTTTTTATCTATTTGCTTTCGGGGGATTTCAACTGAACACTTAGAACTTGTGATGTTTGCATTTTCATCTCTCTCTCTCTTGAGGACACACATTTTTGTCATTTGGCAAATTAGAAAACTGTTATTTTCGCCATTGAATCAGTATGTACACGTTATGACTCATTTATGGCTAGTTAATCATATCAACATCACCACATCAAGACAGAGTCGGCGTTCTATTTGCAAAACCATATAAAGTGCATGTGCACAAGGGAAGCAGAGAAAGGAAAAGTGATTTTTGAAGATTAGATGTGTATTGAGGAGAGACCGTTTGGTTTGCTCCAAGTTTCAATTATCGATCCCCTCTCGCTGCAATACATATCGGCACAATGAGTATTTAAGCTTAACCTTGCCATGCCTCCACGTTCACATTTTTAACAAGTTATACCTACTTTGCACACGCACGTCGATCGAGAGAAACAATATTCTCGTATTTCTACGTACATACAGTAGTACAAAATGACGTTGGTTGGAGAAACTAATTTAAACATTTTCAAACGCTAAAATATCTATTAATCAGCATAAATATGCATAGTCTATAATATATGTATCAGAGGAAGATATTGGAGGTGGGGTGGTAGGTATAGTGGTATGTCTGACTGAGCACAAGCGAAAACAACATTACCGTACTACCGTGTGCGGTAGTAGTTAGTGTGGTACATTACGAACATTATTTAAAAAAGTATTCAAACATTTTATTGATCGTAAGTAGAGCTTTTAGTATGCATCAAGCAGTTTGTAAAATCTGTTTACTCTGAGCAATATGCACGTGTAGACAAACGGATGCAGAGTGCAAAGAACAATCATGAACAAGACTGAACAGAACGATTGGTTGGGCTGATCCAAATTCTCATTTGGAAAAGAAAGAATGTGTGTAAGAGACTTTTGGGACTTGACTTGAGTGTTTTTCCTCAACTCTCTCGAAGAGTAGGAGGCATTCACATACAAGCACACTTACTTTGCAGAATGCAAAAACGATATATGCAAAAAAAAACATGCCAATTTGGGACTGAATGATCGATTGAAAAAGCAGCTAACTGTGTGCAAGTGATTTGGAGTGGTCGGTCACTCGCAGGCGACAATCTTGTACGATGTTTTAACTACCGTTGAAAATCAAAATCTCTCTCCCCGTGCAAGCAATCTGCATTCATCGAACTCATTTTCATTATTTTCTAAAAGATTTTTTTACTCAGTAGTTCACTTGTTTCCCTATTATATGTATTGGTCCGGTTTCATTGTAATCTTACGTGTGTCTCTACGTTCCTTTAGATTGAGATTTAGAAAAAATATAATAGTACATGGCTTGTTCACATAATCGAAAGAAATACAACAATGTTTTGTCTCCAAAATGAATCAAACGAGAATGTGATTTTTTGTTGATGTAGGCTGATGTCCATTTTTACGCAGTTTTTTCCCTTCCCTTTTGTCACTTGTCGGTTCATTGTTGTTCGCAGTAGTTATTTACAATTTTTTTTGCAAGCACACCGTTTTTCAAAAGAATTGGCTTTAACATTCCCAAAACAAAAAAACTAAAGCTAAATTGTAATGATGGATTAGCCAATGTCAACAGAGTAGATTAGCTACCGTTTTTATTTGGCATGGCCTACCTACGTGACTTTTAGCATTTTATAAAAAAATCTTCGTTTGAAAGAGTAATTTACAGTGGGTAGACAGGTTAGTGGGTTTAAGTGTTTGCTGTATCATTCCTCTGGGATAAGGGATCATTAGAGAATAATAAAAATGCGTAATTTTTATATAAGGGAAAATTGATTGAATCACCCAAGTGAAACTGGTTGACACGCTGATTTGTAAACCTCTGCCATCAATTAAACCACGACCATACACACATATTTAGAACGGTGATTACATGAACGAAGTAAAAAAGGAGACAATGAGATTGATATGCCATGCATGGACGTTTTTTCCCTTTTGGAAAAATTGTTTGTTTAGTAGTGTTGATAGTAAAAGGGAAGGCATGTGTGTACTAATAAGCATATGTGTGTGCGTGTAAAACTGGCGTTACGTTGGGCAATAAATGAACAAGTGCAATTTTTCATGCAAGAAGGGGAAAAAAGAAGGATTTTTATGTTCAAATCAAACCCTCATATTCATGTCCTGAAAGATATTATGGGGAAGTTTTTTTAGGAAAAGAAAAAGATAAATGAAGGAAAATGACGATGATGACAATGTAATTATGTTGAAAATGGGATTGGGATTGGATTGATGATGATATGAGGATATATGACAATGGATATATACCAGTGGCAGTGGTAGGATGGTGGTGTGGTGGTTTTGGCGAGTAAGAAAAGATGAAACACTGAGATTTCCCCTTTTTTGTTAAGAGATGCAATATGTGATAGGATTTAATGATAAGTAGCAATGAGATGATGTGATGTGATGATGTGTAAGACGTAATGAATAAATTGTGTATAGAGGATTGGCTTGGTCAGTTCAGACCTTGTTAACAGGAGATTACATCGATGTTTACTGAGGTACGTAAATGGTCAACTCTGGTTGTGCGTGGGTGCGAACATGTATGAGGAACATTGGTGGCTGATTTCCTAGTTGAAACTTGAAATTGGTCAAATAACTGAGTTTGATTTGATCGAAGTAGACATTCAAGTTTATACTTCGCTACTGTTTACTAGCAAAATTACCAAGTTTAATTTTCTCAGAAAACAGGAATTTTTCCAAATGGATGCTTTTTTCATGATAGAAATATAGAGCATCTTGGACATTACAAATTATGTACAACCGCGATCCCACAAATTTTGCACACGGAAGGTGTCGGGAACTCGGCGACTTCCAAAAGAAATATTTTCAATGGAAGTACTCTTTAAGTCTGGAGATATGTCTGAACGGTTGGAATAAAGCTGAAATCTACAGGAAAGATGTTGCTTGCATGTTTAAGCTTATCTAATGGGTCAAGATGAGCGTTCGGTTTCTCGAATCAGTGATTTCCAATCCTAAATATTTTCGGTTGATATTTGACTGCAAAAGAATCACTTTGTTATAATTAGTAGAGGAGAGAATAACCTCTGAAGTCTATGCAGAGCTTTGTACAATCGCTTCCTTTAAATATTTCGCCTGAATTCACATTTTAAAAGCATTGGGAAATGATCATGTCTTGTGTTGCATATCTTACGAAAAAGATTACAAGATTAATAACGGAACACCCATATCCTAAATGAGAGATTGGAATCATGCGTGAAGTTTTGGCAGTAAACGTAGGTATGAAATAGTAGCCACTTTTGTAACATAAATGTCAAGTTCCAACTGTTTATTCTAGTACGTAAGATTATAGGCCACTGCCGCTGAATATCAATGTAAAATGTCCATATCCAAAAACTACATTTTTACAAATTACCAGTCAAATGCAGTTAAACCTTTGTATAATGTGGCTAACATTAACCGAATAAAATAAATCATGGGTTTTCAAATTATACCACTCATCGCGAGAGTAAGTTTGTGCAAACATTACAAACAAATCAAAAATTGAAAGCATTGTTTGATTTTGAAAATATTCCATAACTATTCTAACTTTTAGCTGACATTTACCACCTTTTTAAATGGAACCGACAAAGACAGTTGCATAAAAACTGTTGTTGTTCACTTCAGTTGCACTTGCCTAACATTATTGACCATTTCATTACGAACCATAAATACGAATTTATTACCATTCGTACAAAATGCCTACCACGACATATATGACACATCTTTGTAAGCATTGTTATCCAACATTGTTGCAAAAGTTGTGACTTTTATTCACTTTAGTAAGAGGGGCATTGTATACTCAAGAGTATTTTTTATGCCAAACCTTTGAACAAGCGCTCGAATTGGCCACACAATGTCAGCATGTCACGGGTTGGCACATCATTCTTTTTTTACAAAACGAAAGGTGGCATTCATGAACGAAGAATTTCCTGATCTGATGACTGGGTCACGTAATAAACTCACAACTCGCAGAAAATTTAGTTTTAGTTGAAATCGTCACAATTTTTTATTGAATATTTAGACAAAATGGAATTTGGTGTCTAGGAAAAGGAATCTCCTCAAGTCAAATGTCGCCATCGCCATATCACATCACATGCAATTTTCACTTTTCTGGTCAACTCAAACCAATAAGGGGACCTACATAAATCATGTATATAGGGCACATGAAACAGCAAATGGTAAATTCGAGAACAATTACAAATCTCCGTACGAAATCTCCCACAATCAAAACTGTGTTGACCAACGAAACGATTTAGCATCCAACCGCAAATGGGAAATGCCCCTGGTTTCTTAAGTAGAGTAGAAAAAATTTGTCAAAAAATAACACAATATAGATGAGATTACATAGATTAGAGCAAGTAAAGTGTGAAATGTGCGATACACTTTTTTTATTGTTGTGGCTTTTCCATTTTGTTACACTTTTCTCTCCTCTCTTCCTCACTCCAAAAAATATATTTCTAAAGGGAATATATAGTGACATCCTGATTGCTATGCTAATGGATGAGTGTATGCCAGCCACCATCTTCAAATAATGATTAGCTCATCCCCGTCAAAAGTTTAGAAACTGAAAAGAAGATTCTTGCGACATCGTCAACAAGTCTTTCTCTAACTAAACTAAATGTTACACTTAATTTGATGCAGGTCAGTGAGCAAAAGGCATATTAGTTCGCCACGTACCATAACGCAAGTCTACACAATTTTTTTTGTTGACAGAGCAAAAGAAGAAAAAATAAGTTTTAAAAAGTCAGCGATTGTCACACCATGATTTTTTGTTTCAAAGTGTGCCTTTGAGACTTGACATCATCAAGCAAAACGGATGGACGCGAGAGACATCGACCGACGGACGTGAATGTTACATTTCGTTGAGCAAATCAATTTTCGTTATGGACATTCGCTACGTTTGACAAACTTTTTTTTCGAGCATGCATATATATGCACAGCTTATATTTTTATATATGCACTTTCTTTTCACGCTTTGGCTTTGTGCTGGGATTGAGGGCAGATTCCACATGGATGTAGTTTTTTTTCCTTTTTGAACTTTAAATACAAAATGGTTATTAACATTTGATATGCTTGTTTATTACGACAAGATGAAAGGGAGAAGAAAATCACAAGCCTAAGGGGCCAATTCCTTTTATTTTTTTAAATAGCAACTTTTAAAAGTAAAAATTGTCATTTTCAAAAGGATATTCTCGCCGTAAGTAAATGGCTGAGTCATGTTAATAACTTGTCTGGTTAGAAGTTTTGGGGCGGAAAGTAACAGGAATTGGCAGATTAATAATGCACACAGAAATTCTTGTAGGAAAAAAGTTTACATGAATGAAATCACATCCAATCTTATAAGTATTCTTCTATATATCGTTTACCATGTTTCTTGCTTATTGCGACTTCTTTACAAAGAAGATAAGCATCTTTACGGCTTCTGCTTTGGCTCAAAAAGAACTCAACTGCTTTTGAATACTTTCGTTTTGATCACATCAGAATTTATATTGAGAGATTCTTCATTCTTCACACATTAATTTTATGTGCGATTTCCTCAATTCATCTTCGTTTTTTCCTTTGAATATAAAGTGTTGCATAAAATACAATAATCATGTAAATATGTTTTTGCAGTGATGGGGTCTACGGGTCAAGACATTTGTACATTGGTGTGTTTGGCATGTTTAGAGCAACTAATTAAAAAGTATGTGTAGCCGCTTTTTAAAGAGCTAAAGTGTACCTGATTTATGAAATGAGCAGCTTTGTGAAATTTCAAACCTGGCAATTATCCAGGTTTCAAAGGTGAACAAAATTAGGGAAGAGAAGGTGAGTCCTTTTTTATAATTGCATTATAATTTGATGTGTTATGACGAAAGTTATTAATTCCCCAACTCTGGCTACGGAGGATGAGCGAACAATATTTTTTTACTAAAGGAGACACGATGAGTGTTCCACACTTTATAGGGTTGGGGATGGGGACAGGTGGTATTTCGTCAGATAAAAGTGACGCTGGCTGGGGGCAAGAAGTGCGATGGAAACTGATTTTTTTTGGCACTTTTCATCATTTCTCAGATTATCTTGCAATCTTTCATCTCAGTCTGCTTAGCATGTTGCACTGCGCACACTGACATTTCATTATTACCGGACCATATAGAAGATAGAAGTGCAATACTGTATTGTAGGCTTCCTTTCATCGGCACAGTTGAATACACGTTTTGTCTAAATCTCTCCAGACATTTATAATGGAATGTCCGATATGTTCTTGTCTGTTGAGTGAATCCCCAGACACAAACCCACCAAAGAAGAAACTAAAAACTGACGACGGGCTTCCGGAAACATCTAATTATTATTATTATTTGACTTTATTTGCAGACTTCAGGCATGTACATTTAGAATGACAGCTAGGTCCATAGAATGAAGGTAGAGAGTACGAAGAATTTAATCATATAAAATAGTTTACACTGTTTTAA
>JAQFZW010003140.1:0-14007 GCA_034687055.1 Heteromurus nitidus
GACAAATGGGAATCAGGAGGTGTCACGCTTAATGCAATGGCCATTTACCACCGGAATTGCATGGAAAAAGAGAAGATTATATGCTGGGCGCACGCATTCATTTCTCTATGCAATCATGTGTCCAAGTCCAAAAGAGGTATAAGGGCAACAAGAAAACGTGATCGTTTCACTTGAGCACAATATCTGCACATATTATTATGGAGATGCACTAATAACGCTTCTCTCTAGATCTGCATCCTGTTATGTCCCTCCTTCCGACACACTTCCTTGATTAAAGGATAACCAGAAGCGAGACATAGTCAAGTCAGATGTGTAGAATAATATACTTTGTGCCCATATGTTGAAGCTCTTCTTGTGCCTCGAAATCATTCACGATTTTTTTTCATCGTGTCTAATTTGAAGAGTACAATCCGATTTTCTCCACCTTGCAATAAATGGAATGGGTGGTGGTGCTCATTCAGCACTCAGTTTACGTATCAACTTTTTCACAGGAAGTTTGAAAAAAAGATTGCTTTCCATGTCTGTTATGGTAACGATGAATAATGGAAGTAATTGCGAGTTCAGGGAATGACGGTGTATGAAAGCAGCGTGACCATTGCATAACTCAAATAAAAGCGACGCAATGAGCCATACAAATCTGTTATGAATTCTAGCTTTTCTATGTCCTCATAGAAGCAATTTGGAAAGGAGTTATCCCTTCAGATACGCATATTTTTTTAACTAATGCATTTCATGAACCGTGAAGCACGTGTGGTCGTTAAACATCAAAAGTCATTAAAACCTTAAATTTGCAAGTGTACAGTTGGGATTTTGGAAATGCTTTTTTTAAAAAGAATAATACAGCTGCTTCAGCAAACACTAGAGTAACTATTTTTATCATCACGTCAATAAGTTGTGCCTCGTAAAATCCCATTGAATTTGATGCCGTGACATGACAACCTGACATCAACTCATGAAAACTAGCTGAAAATCTTGCATTAATCAAGTTTGATGTCTACTGTTTCCCAAGCACACATTGTGCCAGCCACATAGTGCGTTAGATTGATATCCCTTCACAAGGATTAGCTTGCTGTCAGATAAGCAGGTAGGATGTAAACCATTCACAATTTGAGTTGTTGATGTCATACTGATACTACAAAACGTAGATTCCAGAGAGATGTAATGGAATCGCTGCGTCTGTTATGCTCATTTTTGTACTTGAATTTTATCTAGGTTTTATGACTTTATTGTCCGGGCAGTCAGTTGAGTATTGATGAATTACTATATTAATCCTATTTTTAGTGTTGCGCAATGAATATCATCACTCAATACATGCGTTTTGTTGAATGGTACAAGGTCGCGTCGTCGCTGGAAATTTTCACACGTCAAAAAAATGCAGAGGAATATATTGAGAACTGAGAACAATGAACTTACCTAACACTTGTATGGGATCCTATTAACCAAAAACCTTGGTGGTAGAAGCTAGAGCTGGTGTGAGACGACCGCCGACCTCGTCAGAGTAATATGTCGTTGCGAAAAAAACGTGCTAAAAAAATCAACTCCCGGGTTTCAGTACGAACCGAATAATCACAGAAACTGAGACGGATATATTTTTTGCTAATTACTTTTATCCACGTAAATTTAAGCGAACAGCGGAGAAAGGTGGTATTTATGTTAAGGTTTCTCCTCACGTCAGGATCTCACAGTGACCAGAGTTTGAATGCAAATGAGAGTTGTGGTGGACGTCGCTCAAGTAAAGCTTCTCGAACCAATTCGAAGCAACAGAGGAGAGTGGAGTGGAGGAGAGGCGCATGGCGAATATGTCATCGCGTTCAGGTGAAAACGTGGGCGAGATCCACTTATTCCAAGCAAGTGAACACATTTACGTTACATTACACAGAACATGTATCACCCGGTGACTCGAGGACTGGCATAGTATATGAGTAGCTCTTTCCTCTATAAATCCAATCATTCTTCTTTTTTTCCTCTCGCAATGCAATATATGAAGCATAGTTTACTAATTCCATTTTACTCTGCTAAAATATACTTGGTTAGTGCATATATGTTCATCCGCTCACCTGTATACCTCTGCTATTCCTGTGACTTGCGAATGCATTATTAAAACCATACAAGTAAAGATGCTGCCGTGATGTCCTATCTATCTGTTCTCTCTCTCAAAGTTAGTTTTGCCTTTTTAGCAAAGGCAAAGTTGCAAGAAGGGAATGAATGTGCTACAATCGTAATAATGTAGATGATCGGATCTGTAATAGTAGACAGCATAAACCTACAACCTAGCTCTGGCCTGGCCATGTGCGAATATGGACACGACAAGATCAAGACAGACGAGCGAGAGACTTTGACTCTTTTGCTCTTTCGTTTCATATCTCTCCATTTTTTACATATCATGAAACTTTTGTCGTTTGTAAAATATATAACCTTTAGTTTAGTTTACCTCTCCGTCCCTTCTTTTATTCTGCTCTTATTGGAAGAAATAAAATTTCTTTAAATGGGCTGATACATATGCTTGCGCTGCTCCTCGACAATAAATATTTTCCATTGTAATTATGATTTTCTGAATAATATGAATTAATGGAACGGATATGCATATTAATAACATGATTGCGAGGGCAAACATTACTCTACATGTAGAACATACAGTCCCTCTTTTTTGTTTACCTGAAAAGGATAGAAGGTAATGCGGACATGGACTCCTCCACTCACTCCTGTACTCTTTGGATTAAATTTCAAGATTTGCTGTAATCACATGCGGTGCACTTTACTCGATATTTTTGGACGTACAAAGTGTTTCAGCGAATTGCTACGTTTATAACAACGTAAGAAGGCTGTAAAATTGTAATCAACAGAGGGTTTTGGAATTGTAATCCTTTTGGAATTTCAGACATGATGGCGTGAAATACGTCATTCATACAATAATATTTAACTCATGAAATGAACGTTGCTTAACCACCTTCAATGTAAAATTGTTGGGGGACTCATGCTATGGAATACGCCTTGAAGTCGAACTCGTATTAAATAAATATCGTGCTTGAAGATGTATGGAGAAAAATTGATAAAATACAGTCAGGTTGTCTGACATAACCTCAGGTTTGTAATCCATTTATTATCATTAAGAATCCCGAGTAACTTCTTGAATTACGTTGCAACGAATGAAAAAAATACATATTATAACGCTTAGTAGAACCAAGGGAGTTTCTCCTCTACACAAACAAATCACATATATGAATTCTGATTAGATAAGAATTCTAAGAAATCGCTAGACGTCGACATAATAGCTAGGGTCGAGCGAATCGTCTTCACTTTTTTGGTTGCGACGAAGACGAACGGAGCACATTCACTCAACCCACCTGAGAAGTTTTTTTTGGAGCTGAGTTTTGTAGCAGCGACAAATGAAACAATGAGATGTTCAGATTATACAGTGAACGCATTTTTTTGCAGAATGGACTATGACATATACGCAAACGTAATCTTCTTTCACTCAACATAATATGAACCACTCGAGAAGATATTTTTTTTGGTTGTGCGTGGGAAGTTGACCAAACCAAACCAGAAAGTGAACAAGACTTTAAGTCAAGATTGAAACAGAATTAAACGAATTTGGTAAAATAAATGGGAGGTGAGCATGCAGAATTGTGTTAAGTATGTGCAATAAAAAAAGTAACTTAAAAGAGCTGCTGCAAACTTTATTCTCCCATTTCCATTATTGTCAGCAATAATAATGCAATGGAAAAGGCAACAAATACATGCCGTTTCAAAAGGTGGACAAACTATTCAACAAAACTCTACTTTTTCGCCATAATCCACACTCGAAAGAGTTAGTGACAGGTTCACCGCAATCCCTCAATGTCAACTTGCTCTTTACACATTAGCGTCGTGAATACACTGAACTCCTATTGTCAAAGAGCGATATCGTCATCATCAAAAGGGAATATCGGTCTCCGAAATACTGACGATGACGATGAATGTTTATTTGAGACACTTGATTTATTTTTTTATATGCATAAGATGGCAGTGGCAGTAAATGGACTAAAAGATAAAGCCTACGACAAAATTCCTATTTTTCTCAGAGGTCGAATGCGAACTTAAACTGTAAATATATTGATCAATTTGGTAAACACGTCGTTGGATTTGGAGTTAACGTGAGTGAGAACATTAATGCAGAAAGGAGAGATTCTTTTTTTTGAACATTTGCTGTTTTCCATGATGGTCATATCAATCACGACCCTGCAAACAAAATTTTGTGTGTGATCGTACGTGTGTGTATGTATGTTTGTGTGTGGTGTTGGAAATATTGCATTTTTTAACTGTAGAGAAAAAACTTCTAATAACAATTGAAATGTTCAGAGACATATAAGCACGTATAATTCGACAGAACCTCGCGAGTTGAGCGATGGTGTCTAGTGCGAGGAAAGATGAGTTGTAGAAGAGGAGTTGGCAAAAGCTCATTAAATCGCCTTAAAAGGGCATATGCCACGAAATGATTTGGCAAGAAGGTACACCTTTATATCATCAGAGTCTCCTGGATATTTTAATGACACTGATTCGCATGTGGCCTTCTATCAGAAAATTGTAATCCCATACGTGATATGACTACACACAGCATAAAGGTTAATTCTGTCCGAGCAATAAATGAATTGTAAAATGGCGATAAGACAAGAAATTCCGCTGCTGGATGGCGTAAAGACGTAAAGAGCACAAAAATTTAAAGGGATTCATTCCATAATTGAAACGTTTAAATAAATCGAAATTTTTATTTCGCTTCCTTATGACAGATAAATATAATATATTGCAACGTTTTATGTAATAAATAATGTGAATTTGGAACAAGGTAGAAATAAACATTTGAGAGCTGAATAGGTATACTCTATATACGTAATTAACTAATTAAACGGTCTATTTTTTCCGACCATGTCGAAATTTTCGTACGTAAGCTTCAATCAATTCTCTAATCTTGAAAGGATTGATTTCTCCTGTTTTACTGTGGCAAACCTAGATTTCACAATATATCCCGATTCCATTAGTGGATTTAGTTTTTCCAAATATATTCTTAAATATTCTGAGTTAGCAGGGTTCACTTACCTTAGGAACTGCGCGACGCAAGATTTCCTTGTATTCTTCCTTGTTCACATGTTTCTTGATGTAATGTGGCTTCAGGCATAATTTAACTTCTTCCACAACTCTTTCTTGACGGTTAAGTTTCTTCAGAAGCTGTTTAGAGAAAAAAATTCTTGCTTAATTACACGAAACAAGGATAAATCTTATCCCAGGAGGAAGAATCTGTGATCAGTGATCACTCTTTACCTTTTCCTGTACGCTTAATTCGACTGCAGAAGCAGGAACATCTTCATTCAAATTGATATCACAAGAGGCATTTTGACCAGTGGAGTGTGTTCCGCTTCCAGAGTCTTTCTTTTGAACTGGAAATAAATTGCCAATTACAACAGAGTTAAAACGATCATTCCTCTGCAGACTCAAATACATGATCCAACTACATATCGAGTTGAGCATTCAGCAAATTTAATGCAGCATCTAAGCGCTTTATTCATTATTAAATTACCTTTACGCTGTCCAGGTCGATTTTGACCTTTGGGTTTCATAGGCAGCTGCTTAATTTCCTGTCTGGCAGGTGGTTTTGCAGGTTCCGATCCAAACAATGAGTCGAAAATATTTGAAATATTTCCCCCAGACTTAGACTGACTACCAGAACCACCGCCAGCGGACTTCTTTCCAGATCCCTGGTCCGTTGGAGGTTCAAACAAGTCATCACCATCACTGCTGTTAGGTGACAATGGCGAATCACCACCTCCTTGACCTGGCCTATTGCCCTTGCTTTGAGCACGAGATGCTTGTTTTGGAGGGAGCAAG
Organism: Heteromurus nitidus; assembly: GCA_034687055.1. NCBI lineage: Eukaryota > Metazoa > Arthropoda > Collembola > Entomobryomorpha > Entomobryidae > Heteromurus > Heteromurus nitidus. Next base: position 5,863 of record JAQFZW010003140.1, read on the forward strand.
TTTTTATTTCTCAATTGATCCCCTAATACCGCTGTGTTGTGTTGTCGAACAGCAAATAACGCAGTGGCAACGGTGGCTAATACTGGATTGAGCATGCTCGTTGAGGAGGTTGTATATCGCAGAGATTGAGACTGCGCTAATGACGTAGGTGGTGCGAGTATAGAAACGTGGTCGAGTCCGGTGGAACCATTCGCGGAGGTCTTTGATCCAAGATTTTGGGTTGGCGTGTTTGTTTGATTCTGACTCAGAATATTTGAGGTGGAGGAACCTCCAATCCCTCCTTGAACACGTGGTGAGAGTGCTGTTGAAGTGACGTTTTGGACGACTTGCTTCGTCAACAACTCGGATGCCTTTCCATGAGAGGGCGAGCTCGCGGATGTTGTGTAGTCATCCTCTGTGCTCGCAGATGGCTCTAAAGAATCTCGCGTCGAGGTTACCAAGGAATCGTCTTGAATTTCAGAGTTATCATCTCGGGTCACTGTGCCGCCATGTTTATGTCGGAAAGAGTCTTGACCACTAGTTTTCGAACTATCAACGACTGTATTAAACAACTGCTCGTTCTCATAACGCCCTAACGTTCTTCCTGAGCCGTCACCCGAACTAGTTACCTTCGAAGCACCGATTTCCCTCTCGTAATTCTGACTACTAGTTTCAGAGCTTGAGGACAAATCCTCTGTTCCCAAGTCATTGTTTTTGGTCATCGAGGGATACTTACTTACACTACTCTCCCGATACTTGGAACTTTCCGAAGATCGTTTCGTCGACTTTCGGCTGACTCTGTTCTCTTTTCCCGAAGTACTTCTTCCTCCAGAATTGACCTTCGTTTGGTCGGACGACTCCTTCTGGAAACTTAGACTCACAACAATACTGTCACCGTCTGCAACGATTGCTTTAACGGGTGATATGGATTTTTCTCGCTTTTTCTTCTTCTTCTCTCCTTTCTCACGCACAGGTTTTAACTTCCCTGCAATTTTACTCTCCTTCGATTTCTGAATCGTCTTCCGTTTCTCTCTCTCCACAGAGCGCTCTCGACCTTTCCTCTGTTTTGCTTTCAGGGCCACTTTCACCGCTTTTTTCCCTAGCTTAGCCCTTTTCTTCTTATAGATTTCTAATGACTTGCTGTACTTTGCCTTTCTCTGCCCTTTTGACACGGGAGTTAGGGATCTCGAACGGCTCAAGCTGTGCCGCTTGAGTCTCCTCCTGTGGGATCGATCCCGACTCCGACTTCCTCCGCTTTGGCTTCTGTTTCTCGACTTTGACAAGTGCGAAGACCTTGAACGAATTAGTTCTGGACTGTTGCTCGGAGACCTCGAGTGACCAAGTCTGTGAGGAGATTGTGAATGACGATGCGAATGATGTCGGGAAGGGGACCTGGAAATAAAATTGAGGGAAACCCTGATAATCTTGTTACAAAAAACATTTGTGTTGTTTTAATGAGAAGATTGCAAACATACCGAACAGAATCACGTGAATCAGAACTTCCTGATCGACTTAATCTTCTATTGCGGTTAAAACCGTCAGGAGAAGGAGATCTTGAAAGTCTGTTGGAATATCCAGAATGGGATCTTCTTTGTGCAGATCCTGCTCTTCTGTGAGTTGGGGACCTCCTTGCTCGACGACGATTTCCAGGACTTTCGCCCTCTCGAGCGAGTGCACGATCCGATTTTGCCTTTTCACTCCTGCAAAAACGAATAGAATATGATTGTTTCTAAATCAATCTGTTCATAGTTGAAAATTAAAATTATAGGTTTAATATGCATCTATATTTTATGTACCTGTAACTTCTGTCGTGTGATTTTTTCGACGGTTTCTTCCATGATATGAGTCCATCGCCTGCTTTCCCGTTCTCGTCAGAAGATACGTTGCCTCGCAAGCCGGACAAGTTTTTATCTTTTCCAGTACCTTTTGCAGACACATCTTTATTCGACTTGCTCCTTCTCGCTTTCCTCTTCTTGTCCCTCTTCCGCTTTTTACTGTTCGCATCTTGCAGCTCACCATCTTCGCCATTACTTTTGGAAGATGCTGAATGCCTACGCTTTCTACTTTGTGACTTTTGAGGACTATGACTAACACTTTCTCCGCTCTTTACACTGTTGCTTCTACTTCTACTCTTACTTGACTCCTTTCCTTTGTCTGCGGCCGCATCTTCTATGATTTCTATATCACTATCTGAATCAGAGATAGTTTCGAACTCACGGCGGACTAGAGGAAGTCTCAACAGTCTTCTTGGTCGAACTGGTCGCGGTGGACAGTTAATCGTCACAATTTCAATAATGTCAGGCTCATCTTCAACGTTCTCAGTGGGTCCTGGATGCTCAGGTACCTCCTCACCTTCCGTGACTCCTACTGAGTTCACCTCTTCCGGCAACGGAACAGATTCGAGCAATGGTGGCGGAAGAGGCGCAGGCTCGGCGGACACTGTTTTCCATCGACCACTTGAAGTATCTATAACGGAGTCCGCAGGCTTGCTAATTTGTTCAGAGACCTCCTCCGGCTGCTTTTCTGCTTCAGGTTCAGCAATGGTTGGTGGAGGAACAACTGCTTCGCTTTCCTCTTCACCATCCTCGTCGTCTGAACCAAATATCTCAGCAACCAGGGATATTCTTGGAAGATTTTCCTCCTCGTCCTGATTCTCTTTCTCGTCGTTGTCTCCATCTTCCGGCGAAGCATCATTGCCGAATGCTCTGGAGATTTCAGAGTGAAAATTAATCGCTGGCCCATCACCTCTCGAATCCTTTCGTATGCTCCCCTTTTGTCGTTTTATGAGAGAACTTATCGGAAGGAGTTTGTGCCTGGTTGGTATTGAGAAGTGAATTGCAGGGCGACGATTTTCTTCAGGAGGAACTGGTATTGAACTCAGATCAATGGTTGCTGCGGATAACTCAGCTTCAGTGCTAGTAGACCTCTTTCCTTGTCGCGCCGTGAAGGACGGCTTTGTGGCATTAGAAGCACGTCGCCGATTGGGCCCCACAGATGATGAACTATTTTGTTTTGGAGGGTGTCGACGCCTCTTCCTAGGAGGTTTACTTTCTACATTTCGCTTGCTTTGCTCGTCCTCATCACTTGAAGTTAATGGTTCTGAAGGGTCATACTCTAGAAGGGGCTTGGACGCGTCTAATATCTCTACAGGGTTTTTACTTCCACTTGCACTACCAATATTGCAAGGTTCTTCTTCGGTTTCAAAGATATGCAAATTTGCTGGAGGTGGGGAGTCGGGGAGAGGAATACTTTCAGGGGAGTCGGGAGGAGTTGGTTCAACCACAGGAGCAATTGTTTCAGTTGGACCCAATGTGTTTTCAATGCCATCATTATTTGAGGCCGTGGTTGAAGCAAGGATTTCTGAGTCTTTCATCGGTGACTTTGATTTCTCAAGGGATTCTTCCTCATCTTCATCGATCACCATGTCATCATCGCTATCATGCTCATCCCCGCCACCTACAAGTTCTGAAGTGTTTCCATGGACGGCCTCAGCCGCACGCCTTGAGCCATCGGTCAATGAAGCGTCAGACACACTTGTTAAAGCAGAATCAGTCTTGTCAGCATTGTCTTCCTTATCCTGTGTTTGCTCTGTAAATTTGAAATATTATGAGTTTCGATTGCGTTGTCAAATATCAGTCAAATTAGTCGCATTTAAGTCGCATTTACCTTCAATATCACTGTAAATATCAATATCATCGTCGTCATCATTCTCATCCTCTGACGCATTCCGTGAGCCCCAATTAGCCTGATTAGTGTCTCGTGCAAAAGCGTTAGACGAATCAGTTTCTCCACTCGAGTCGGATGGCCTGGAGCTCATTGTCGATTCCCCTTCATTTTGTTGGTTTCCATGAGAGCTGCTGTGACAACCAGTGTCCTGCGCAGCGTTGTCACGCAGTTGTTGGCTCGCATTATTCAGTTGAAGAGGACTACTCGAGCCTTGTCCGTTTGTTAAGCCACATGTGGCCATTTTCGGTGCAACTCTAGTCGACGATGGGGACGTGCGAGGGGGTGGGCTCGATGGGGTGAATGTGGGGGAGTTTTTTGAGGACTTTTGTGCTACCGTTGTTGCGATGTCGGGAAGATTTGTGGAAGATATCGAGGGGACTAACGTGCCGTCGCGACCGATTTTAATATTTTTATCTTGATGTAGGATATACTGCTTTTTCAAAATTAACCCGAGGACATCACAACTGGTAGGTTGAGGGGCTGCTACCACCTCCGGAGGACCCTTCAGTGAAGCACCAAATGGTTGATGAACAGAAGACATTCTTGCTGAAGACATTGGTCCTTCATCGTCCGACCTGTGTAGGGATATGATTGTCGTTTAAGTTTAAGGGTGGAACCTACGAATTTTTATTTTTATTGTTAAAAGCATCTTGGATAATTACCAGGATTCTACAAGATCCGATAAGTCATTCATAGCTCCAAACATTCGCAACGGAGTGATTCCAGCACTGTATCGCAACGAATTTATGGAAGTACTTGTGGAAGTAGCTGAACTGGAAGTCGAATTCCCTCCTGAGCGACAGGCAGGTGGTAATCCTACGTAAACTTGGCCTGGTTTTGGTGGCATAATTCCAAGCTGATGTGCAATCCGACCCCGAGCAGTATTTGGCCTCTTGTCAACAGCAACGCGACGCCTGCGGGTTTTCCTTCGCCGAGATCGACGTTTCTTTCTCGTGCCTTTGGCTCCTGTTGTTTTACGTGTTCGCCTTGTCGACTTCCCTTTGGTCGTCGTTCTCCTCCTCGTCGTTCGCTTTCTAGTTTTTGGAGGCGCACGAGTAGGTGCAGACTCCTGACTTGGTAGGCTTGGTACCTCCTTAACAATTCATAAAAATTTGCATAAAGTTTGAGATTTGCTTCCTTTAGCTCCTACTCTGAGGTTATGCAGCAAAAGATCTTACCAATGGTAAAATACTCTGCAAAATCCTCAGACTTTGTCCAGTTCGTGGAATTCGTATTGAGGTGGAATTTGTGGATCGACTCGAATGAGGAACTGGAGCAGGCTCATCCTCCTCTTCCTCCTAAATATGTACGTATACGTGGTATATAGTGACTGTTTAGCCAATGGCTGAACTTGAAAGTAAATATTTTTTACACGATTTTTACCTCGTTGAGGCCTTGCTCCACGCAGCAAGGACAAAACCAATCTTCAATTGGAACATACTCCAAAGGTGGGTCCAAGCATTCTGTAAATGAATATAATCATAACATTATTGCTGTGCAGCCCTACTGATTAGAGGGACCTTTGTGAAAATAACACAGATTTATCAGACTGAGTATATACCTAAATGATAACCTAGGTCGCATCCATCACAGAGCAGAAGTCTATCTTCACGATCACAACGCCCACAAACTTCACAGTATGTCGGGTTCGAGTCGTACGCTTCCTCGTTGTTGGGAGCATTTTGAAATTTGACATCTTCGATTCGTACAACCTCTCCGTTCCATTGTTTCTTGACAAGTATTGTTGAAAAAAATTTGCGATCGACAGGACAAGTTGCAACTTTCTGCAATTGTTTTCAGCAAATTTTTGGTCAAATGCACAATTTTCGAGTTTAGCAATATGAAACGGGTTTTTGAAAGGTGTTGTAGCTTTTATTTTACCTTGGACCATGCTGTTATACATCTTAAGCAAAATTGATGCTCGCACATTTCTGGACTACCGATTTCTTGGTCACTAAACCTCTGCAGACATATAGGGCATTTTTCAGTCCCATCATCGTCACTGGATAGACTACTCTCCGAATCGCCATCACTGACTTGGCCATCACTCTCCGCTCCGTTATCGTCGTCATCATCGCTAAGTTGTTTGCATCCTTCTTCATCGCCTAAATGAGCAGAGTGAAAGCATAAATTTGATATCTTCTCATATTGTGGGAGGAAACTATCAATCAATGAATAAGTTGGTGAAAGCATACTAAATATCGTTCCAACGTCCGAGTCCAAATCTTCTTCAGGTGGGGAAGGGGCGTTTTCCTGTTCTTGATTTTCTGAGCTCATGATATGCTACACAATTTTTTTGGTCTGGAGTATTTTTTGCAAGCGTATTTCAGATTTTTGATTCCAACATGTCGTAAGAAAGTAGAAAAGAGTTGGCGTACAATTGGAAGCCGAGATTATATTTGCAAATGATCACTGCAAGTTCTAGGTTTTTTAAGTAGAAAAGTCTAAAAATTAAAATTGCGTCGCACCTTGTAATATATTAAACGTTTAACCATTTTTGAGATTAAATATTCCACACTTTTTTGTCCATGTTTAAGCTACGCCACAATACGCTTGTGATACGGTTGACTATTTGGAGGAATACTTTCAGAAATTTGTATAAAAGAGGTGGTGGTGAGGTGACTCAATCGTTCCTTGGTTCTACAACATTACCACTTTATAATTTTTGGGTCAATATTGCACATCCCCACTAAATTAAGAATAAATTCTGCACAAATATAAATAGTACATTAGAATTTAATTTGCCTCTGCAACAGCACACTCTAGCACAATTTTCTCAATAAATCACGCCAGGCCGAAGGGGTAGCTAATCAAATCTAGTACAAACTAATCTTAATTAGCATTGTCCCCTTGTCGGGTTTATAATGGACTATTGAGACTATATGGATTCATTGAGCTCAATTACCGAGCAGCACTGCGGAGAAAGTTCCGAATTAAGTTTATTACAATTTCCGTCGTATGCTCCAAGATCACTCTGAACTATATATACCAATTATAAGACACAAATTTCCTTCATATAATAAAGAAAGTATTGATATCTTGAAATACAAAATCCAAGTCAGCTTTGATTTTATTATAGAGTTACTCTGCTCGCAAGTTTTAATTACAAAAGTGATGCTCGAGGCAAAAGTCCAAAAATGTCGTGAGTTTTCTCTGCCTTTCCCAACGTTGGAATAATCGTTGGAAAGACGTATTTTGAGTTAAGTGTTTTTATATTCGAATGACATAGACGAAGCTGAAAATATTATGACGAAAATCTGACATCGCGCTATCTTATCTTTGATCTCTCCGTCGTGATTAATGTGTTCCGGGTACGTACAACCTAGACATGCATCATTATTTTTCGGGCATTCCAATTCCGATTTCCTCTTGATATCTCACTCATGCATATCCTTTATGAACATTATTCATCTTCTTTAGCAGATCTTCATTTGAATAAATCTTTTATAATAAAAAAAAGAGCTAAAGGTTCAAGTGGAAAATGTCATCCGTGTATCTAAAAGGCTTCGGTGAGCCACACATAAAGGTATCAATTGAAAGGTATTCTCAGTTCATAACCGATAATGCTATGAACTGAACTGCGCAATCAAGATCGTCGTTTTAGTTTGTATTCAAATTAGCATTGATTTACGTTGATTGTCCGTGCATTAGAGTGTGCGTTGCAGTGACACAACTTTTTTTTTCGTTTGCATAAAATGCTTGTATGGTAAAAGGACGTACATTATAAAATAGCACTTTCTCTAACCACTTTCAACTGTACATTTCACACGCGTTTCCTACGCTATATTTCCCGGCGTGTGTAAATCCTTACGTTATACGTTTAAATTAAATTAATCACTTCACACGAATTTAATTTTTTCAGGAATTACGCTATCCCTGTGCATTGATGAGTACGGCAGAAGACTGTGTGAAAGCATAAGTTTTAGTCTTCAACAGCTGAATACGTAGCAGACTACATTGCGTACCCTGCAGGTTGTGTGAATTTTTGAGTTGGCGATACATACTGTTATTCCCCTACGGGCATCATTTAAAATCACTTTTATGCTTTAAATGTTAAAACATAAAAGTGATTTACGTCAATGCAAGTTACTGGATCATAATGATAGTTAAAATCATGAGTTTATGAATATGAAAACGAGATTTTAGTTTGCAGGATTAATGACATAAAATACAATTTGAAGCATTTCCTTTTGCGTTTTACGGATGGAGCCGGTAAATTTTAATTGGTTATATATTGTGTTCATGTTGGCATTAATCCAAGATATTGTTAATTATCATTACTATGGCTAGAATCAGTAGCGAAGCAACAGAAGGGACAGGGGGAACAATGTCCCCACTCGAAAATTCATGTCCACCCTGGAAACAGAGATGGCTAAAACCCGCGGGTTTCGACATATAACCCGCGGGTAGTGGGTAATAACGGGTTTTCCGGGTAATAAC
>JAQFZW010003141.1:0-14007 GCA_034687055.1 Heteromurus nitidus
AGCTATTGTTCGAAAAAGAACAGATTTTTTCTTCAGCTAGTGGTTATCTTCCCTCTAAGTATATTGGTACCTCAGTTTGGTGTTCAATGTTCTTTTGTTAACCGTGTGCATTGTTTAACATGCGGCCTCTGGAGGAATCAACTGATCCAGTTATAAATCATCTTCAACAACTTCGTCCAACTGAAACTCAAACGAACAATAAAATCATCCGAAGTAACAGAATGCCAAATATCAAAGTATTCTCTGGGACTTCGAATCCTGAACTTTCTCGGCGGATTGTCGACATCCTAAACATTGACCCCGGCAAGGTTATAGTCAGCAAGTTTTCAAACGGAGAAACCCGCGTGGAAATCCAAGAAAGCGTTCGCGGAGAGGATGTCTTCATTGTGCAGAGTGGGAGCGGGGAGGTGAATGACAACTTGATGGAATTGCTCCTCATGATCAACGCTTGTAAGATAGCTTCAGCGTCGAGGATCACAGCGGTCATCCCTTGCTTCCCGTATGCCCGCCAAGACAAGAAGGACACGGGTCGAGTTCCAATCTCAGCCAAGTTGGTGGCAAATATGTTGACTGTGGCCGGGGCTGACCACATTATTACAATGGATCTTCACGCACCCCAGATCCAAGGCTTTTTCGACATTCCAGTCGACAATTTGTACGCAGAGCCTGCCGTTTTGAAGTGGATCCGGGAGAACGTCGCGGACTGGAACAGTGCCGTGATTGTCTCTCCGGACGCTGGGGGAGCGAAGAGGGTCACTTCAATTGCGGCCCGGCTCTGTAATGTACCCTTCGCTCTGATTCATAAGGAGAGGGAGAAGGCGAATGAAGTTGCGTCCATGGTCCTCGTCGGAGATGTTAAGGAGAAGGTCGCCATACTTGTCGACGACATGGCGGACACTTGTGGCACCATTTGTCTCGCGGCTGAGAAGCTCAAGGAAGCTGGAGCCACGAAGGTGTACGCAATCGTAACTCATGGGATCTTTTCAGGTCCTGCAGCCATTTCCAGAGTCAACAACGCATGTTTCGAAGCTGTCGCGGTGACCAATACAATCCCACAGGATGAGAATATGAGACAGTGCGACAAAATTAAGTGCATAGATGTATCGATGATGTTCGCTGAGGCTGTGCGACGTACACACATCGGAGAATCCCTCTCTTCTCTCAATGCCAATGTGCCGAAGTAGACTGTCCATTTAACATACTTTTGAAAATATTATTCGAACAAAAAGTACGTTGGACATGAGCTATGAGCTACGACTATCATCAAATTCTTAGTTAATATTTTTCATGTGTCAATTTCTTGGAAGAGAATAAATGGTTAAATTTTACTTTTAGGTCGGTGGAATTTGTGAAAACTAAAGACATGGTTTTGATGCCCTTGACCTGGAGAGTCGAATGGTACCACTCCCGACCGCGGGAAACCATCCCCCAGGGGGTGGGGGGTAAAAATGTGAACCCCTGTTTTTATTGCATTTCTGGACCGATCTCGACGAGTAGATCATTTTAAGGTCATAAAATTTTTTTGACAATATTTCATGGACATTGTCGATTTTTTCCTGAAAAATTTTCTGGCCCAATCTCGAGTTGTGCACAATTCCTTATTTTCTGAAATTTTCAAAAAATGGAATTTTTGACCTAACCTTCCTGACCTAACCTAACCTGACCACACTTAAACACAGCGAATGTAACATTAATCTAACATTCGAAAATTTCGAACTATTTTCGAAATTTTGAAATATTTTGTAAATTTTGAAATATTTTCGAAATGTTGGAAACGTCAAAAATCTAATTTTTTGTAAAACTGATCGAAATAAAATATGATGACTGCTCGAGATCGGGTCAGAAACATTAGTTTTAGGATGTCAAAAATTTTCAGAAAAAAATCGACAATGTCCATGATATTTTGTCCAAAAATTTTTATGACCTTAAAATGATCTACTCGTCGAGATCGGTCCAGAAATGCAATAAAAACAGGGGTTCACATTTTTACCCCCACCCCCTGGGGGGTGGGTTCCCACTGTCGGGAGTGGTACCATTCGACTCTCCAGGTCAAGGGCTACAAAACCATGTCTTTAGTTTTCACAAATTCCACCGACCTAAAAGTAAAACCGTACCGAATAAATAGAGAGGAATATTACTGTTGTGTTTTGCACATGTTTTGATACAAGTCATGATTAATGATTACTATATTTTAATCATGTCATGATCCTTGTCACTCATTTCCGGTAATAAACTTCGGGAAATTAATCATTGAACGTTTATTTTCATTTTATAAATAAAACCAACGCTGTAATTTCTAATTTTCATTGAAATGTATTGAATCTATTTTGAAGAAGGCGTTCTTAACTCAAGAATTCATTTGCGGAATTGTTGATGACAATGCACTATATACCAATATCATATAACTCAATGTTGTGACATGTGACATTGCTCCCACAACAGATTGCTCCTTCGCATGTTGCTGTGAACATGGAGATATTATTGAAGATCGATGAAAAGGATTGTTTGGCAACATTTTAATTTGAACTTTCTCTAAATAATAATAATTTAGAAAGTCAAGCGGAGAGGAATTCGATTTGGAAGATATTCGAGGTGAAACGCTATATCGCAATAAGCTGGCTCAAACTTTTATTTCTCTCTTGTACAATACTTCAAATTCTTGTATCAAGCTTCCCTTTCTAATTTATTTCGATAATTTCGATTCGATTTCGATGTCTTGAATTTATTAAATGACAGGTTACAAGTAGCCACTTCCCATTTTTGCAAGATCATATATACCAAAGGATTCTCTCCACTCTGACGATGGATATCCACCTGATTTTTCCACAAGACAAGTGGACCCCTTGGCGATCCCTCCCACCGACCGACTTTCCCCTCCTTCCTCTTCCCTTCCCAGTCGCGAAATTGCCCCAGGCGGACCAAGCAGACGAAAACATGCTACATTCTATTATGTGCCAGATCCACACGATCTACTGCGACCAATCTACAGTTCGGCGAGTGAATCCCAAGACGAAACCCTTTCTGGCCATGCTTTTGCACGTGTACGCCGTCTGTGGAGAGATGCACGAGGAGTTAAATGATACCAAAGAAAAACTCACTACGATTACTGCATTATTGCAGGAAATTAACGGACTCGTACTGGAGGACTTCCAGCGAGCACCAGCCCCAATATCGAACCCTGCAGCGAACTGCTTGTCTAAAGCAATAACAACTTGGAGGCGGAAGAAAATGTTCCTAACCGCCTTGAAACGACAAGAACCACTCCTCCTTGAGGTGGCCAGGGTTGGGAGAGAGTTAGAAATCTTGAAAGGCTGGAAGGATAAGTCCGTGTTCGATATCAGTCTTCATATTTACATTAAAATGGAAGCGATATCGAGGATTGTCACGAGCGCTGAGGAACAGATGAACAAGATCTACCTTCCCGAAAATCAATTTGCTCTCAACGATATAGAAAACTTGGAGCTTCCCACCTTTATCGTTACTCTCAAAAGGGCCTTACGGGAACAACGGTTATGTATGTGCGACAGTTACTTTTGATTTCAATTATCTGAAATATTTTCAAATGATTATTTGCAATTCAAATTCTAAAACATTGCAGCACGAGTACACGTTGCCTTTTCCCTACAATGCATGCTACTGACTCAACCTATACTAGCAGATAATACAGGTTTCGAGAATTTAAAATCACTCCAATGCAAGTGGTTCCTGAGACGATTGGGTTTCGAACCAAAGAAATGGAATAGAGCATTAGCTCATGCTTTTTTGAGCCTCCGCCATTGATCATATAATCTTTTGTTATATCTTATAATCTACCTCCGACAATAAATCATCAAATGTTGCTGTTTCCAATTTATACAATCAAACAAAGGATGTAATAATTGCAGCCTTCCTTCTTGACCATTCAAAAAACGATTTTCGGTACTCATTCGTTACACGTATCTAGTTGCGTGTGGTCTTGTCAGAAATATTGGTCGCTTTAAAACATAAATATGCCTCATTTTTAACTTAATATGTTGTTATATTTACCTTCTTCATGTACTCATGTTCATGAGATTACATTTATGCTGTCACGGTCAAAAAATGCACTACGACTATCGTCAAATTCTTAGTTAATATTTTTCATGCATCAATTCTTGGAAGAGAAAGAGGAATATCGCTGAGGTTTTTTGCACATGTCTGGATGCAAGTCATGATTAATGATTATTATTATGAATGACCACAGAATCAACAGAATGATGACTAATTTTTGTGCCTAACCACTACCGCAGCCGATAATGGTTTTGATGATCTTTTTGTCCATGTTGCAGTCTAGAAAGAAGTCTAGATGCCATATATCCATCATGATTCATGCCAGTGTTGATGCTGCCACTAAAATTGGAAAGCTAAATTCATGGAAACTTCAGCTCTGTAACTTTTATATGTCAGGTTTTCAATGAAAATAAGACAGGGACCGAGTATATTTTCAAAGTTTCTTTGAAATAAGATAAGAATATGGAAAGATGGGAAGTCGAGTACTTTTAAGATTTGATTGTGTAACTAACAACTCTGGCGATGGAGTATAAAGGCTTTAAAATTATCTGGATTGCATTCATAATTCAACTTCCAGTCTTCAGTGGCATCTCCTTTGGAAAAAATTTCCTGTAGAAATATAATAAAGTTCCCAAGTCGTATTTACTTATCTTATCGTTAGCCACGATGAAGTTTTCCAATTCCCTTTCCATCTTTGGAGGAGTTTTCCTCCTGATGGCGATTCAGCAAGAAGTATTGTCTCAATCTAACCAAATGGCTGCCCAGTGGGCTGGACAAGCAGCAGGTGGACCTGGACAAGTCGGAAAGGTTATTATTTAGTCTCATTTCAAAACTGGAATTTTTTCTCAAATTGATATTTAATTTCAAATTATGTTTAAAGCCACAATTTCATCTGAATGGAGGCGGTGGTGGAAACAACGGAGGGAACTGGGGTGCCCAAGGGAATATTGGGATTGGAACGAAGGTTTGGGAAAGTCAGAATGGCAGGCACTCCATCGGCGTTGGAGCCAATTACGGACGTTCAGTTGGCAGCTTTCAGGTATGAATATGTGGAAATAAAATTGTTTTGAAATTGTCAATAAAACTCTTGAGACAAGATATATTTTAAAGCTGCATTCACACTTTCTACTTTGATTTAATCAAAAAATAATTTTATTGGTCGTACACTAGGGTCACTCCTATAGTTCCCGTCCGGATCTTGGAGTTGGTGCTGGATATGCCTACAGATTCGGATAAAGGTGTGAACAAGTCGCTGCCTTTAAAACTTATAACAACTTCATTTACTTTTATTTATTGCGTGATACTATTTCACATAAAACGCTTTTTCCTTCAGATGGTTCCCTTTGTTATAAAAGTCAATGATTTGACATTTTTGTTATATATATTTTCAAACTCTCTTTGAATAACAAGCATGTGCTTTCCTTCATTTTTCAAATTGAAAATAAACTCTATATCAAAAATATAAACGAAGGCTTACTTATTACGTCTATGAAGCTGAGTCAGTTACGATCGGAATTCTGAATACAACCGTCACGTCTTCAGGTCACACAAAAACATGACAACGTCAATGCATAATATAATATGATTGTTAGCACGCGGAAATAAAGTTATATTTAGATTAATTTTAGCCTTCATTTATTTTTATGGCAAGAAATGGTGAAGACTTAGTTTCTGAGTCTCTTTGTGACACGAACCTGAGATTCTCTACGTTGAATATTGGGAATAAATTATTTTCTTGTTTTGGTAGAGCTCCAATTTAGAAAATCGATAATGTTGTGTCTTGAATTTATTAAATGACAGGTTACAAGTAGCCACTTCCCATTTCTGCAAGATCATATACCAAGGATTCTCTCCACTCTGACGATGGATATCCACCTGAATTTTCCACAAGACAAGTGGACCCCTTGGCGATCCCTCCCACCGACCGACTTTCCTCTCCTTCCTCTTCCCTTCCCAATCGCGAAATTGTCCAAGAGGGACCAAGCAGACGAAAACATGCTGCATTTTATTATGCGCGAGATACACACGATCTACTGCGACCAATCTCCAGTTCGACGAGTGAATCCCGAGACGAAACCCTTTCTGGCCATGCTTTTGCACGTGTACACCGTCTGTGGAGACATTAAGGAGGAGCTACATGATACCATAGAAAAACTGACGAAGATGGCTGCATTATTGCAGGAAATTAACAGACTCATTGTGGAGGACTTCCAGCGAGCACCAGGACCAAACCCTGCAGCGAACTGCTTGTCTAAAGCAATAACAACTTGGAGGCGTAAGAAAATGTTCATAACCGCCTTGAAACGACAAGAACCACTCCTCCTTGAGGTGGCCAGGATTGGGAGAGAATTAGAATTCTTGAAAGGCTGGAAAGATAAGTCCGTGCTCGATATTAGTCTTCATGTGGACATTAAAATAGAAGCGATATCGAGGATTGTCATGAGCGCTGAGGAACAGATGAACAAGATCTATCTTCCCGAAAATCAATTTGCTCGCAACGATTTAGTAAACTTGGAGCTTCCCACCTTTATGGTTACTCTCAAAAGGGCCTTATGGGAACACTCGTCTCTGTTAAGTATGTGCCAGATTTCCTTACACCCATTTCAATAATCTGAAGTATTTTAAAATAAAATGCAATTCAGATTCTAAAACATTGCAGCACGCGTAGACTCTGCATTTTCCAGACAGTGCAGGCTACTTGAACATCCTCGACTAGCAAATAATACAGCTTACGAGAATTTAAAATCATCCCAAAGCAAGTTGTACCTGAGACGATTGGGTTTCAAACCAAAGGAATTGAATGAAGAATTATATGCTGCTTTTATGAGCCTCCCCGATTTATAATAATCGTTTGTTATATTTTATAATCTACCTGCGACAATAAATCATCAAATGTTGCTGTTTCCAATTTATACAATCAAACAAAGGATGTAATAATTGCATCTTGACAATTCAAAAAACGATTTTCTGTACTCATTCCTTACACGTATCTAGTTGCGTGTGGTCTTGTCAGAAATGTTGGTCCCTTTAAAACCTAAATATACCTCCTTTTTAAACTTAATGCTTATTTCACATAAAACACTTTTTCCTTCAGATTGGTCCCTTTGTTATAAGTCAATGATTTGACATATTTATTATATATATTTTCAAACTCTCTTTGAATAACAAGCATGTGCTTTCCTTCATTTTTCAAATTGAAAATAAACTCTATATCAAAAATATAAAAGAAGGCTTACTTAATACTTCTATGAAGATTGTCAGTTACGATCGGAATTCTGAATACAACCGTCACGTCTTCAGGTCACACAAAAACATGACAACGTCAATACATAATAGAATATGATTGTTAGCACGCGGAAATAAAGTTAAATTTAGATTAATTTTAGCCTTCATTTATTTTTATGGCAAGAAATGGCGTTTTTGTGCCTGAAAACCTGAGATTTTGTGCGAACCCGAGTAAATTAAGGTAGCGAGCAAATTAAAAGACCCATTTAACATGAGTGGGGTTAGCGGCAACTTCGGCCCAGAGATGAAACCAGTGTGGACTCAAAATGAGAGTAGTATCGTTATCGAGCAGGTTCGAAGTAATATACAAGTGGATTTGGCATTAGAGGAAACCCTTAAAGCAGCCCATTTCCATGAAGCAGTCGGATGGCACGTGAACACATTGGGTAAAATAGACATTCAGGAAATGATAACAAATTCGAACCTTCCTGATGTCCTGTAATGACAAACCTACCTTAATAATATTTTTTTAGGTTGTTGTTCCTTTGTTACACCATTGGGTGTTACCCCCACAGTTGCAGGAACGGGCTTCATAGTACTCCCATACCCTGTGGAAGACTGGGGAATGATTGCTCAACCAGACTGCAGTTGCTGCAAATGTTGTTCTCCGAGAGAAAAGGGCTGGCGAACATTTTCTTTGCAAAGAGACGGAGCGGAGCTCCTCAGTTTCAGGCAAAAGCCACGCCTCTGTTCATGTCAGGTATTGTTGAAGACTTGCCAAAATTGGTTAAAAAAATATTTAAAAAATATTGTCTGCACTGCAGTTAAAAGGCCATAGATCGCCCTTGCCCATTTCAATGTAGAGCCAGGGCATTGTGGACGTTTTCATGCCCCAACGAGCTGAACGAATTGGATGGGTAGATTGTAGCCAGGATTTCCGAGTGGGATCCACATTCACGGATTGCATAACTGAGTCCGTCTTTTATGTTTCAGAATCTGAAGATGATGATAGTCGCAAATTTAGCTTCACAGTTAGATAATCCACATAATATTCGCATCATTTTTATAATTATTTTTAATAATGTTGAAAAGGTTGGGAGTATAAAGCTTGATTGAATAGAACAATGTGTGCTCCTCTCCTTTTCAAGATCTCGGAAAACCTTGGGAATCTAGTGGCCATCTGCAATGCTACCACTTCAATTGGTGGTGATCGATATACTGGAGCTCGTACATGGACCGGTTTCGAGATGACCTTTTTACCAGCGGTTGGGAATACCACGTTATCCAGCAGGGCAATATTATTGGTAGCTTTTCAGATGTGGGTAAGTCATATGCTTTGTCATTATAAATCGGACAGAAAACGTTTTATTTGATGTGTGTTGATTTGTGCAACCTCTGCTCATTCCAGCATTTTACAAACTTCTTGTTGACAGGTACTCATGTACAATCAGGGCAATGCTCAGTGTGGAATTGCCGCAATTTGTCTCCTGCTTATTTTGACTGGTATTGCGTTCATAATTATGGTGACAACCCTCATGATCTCTAATAGCCGTCCACAACAAAAATTAACTGAAACTACTACTGAATTTATCGTATTTCCACCCTTATATTAAATGTGCTTTCCTTCAAATTGAAAATAAACTTTGTATCCAAAATATAAACGTAGCATACACTGTCTATGAAACTTGTCAGGGACGATTCTGAATACAACCGTCGCTTCCTCAGGTCAGAGGTCACCCAAAATCATGACAACGTCAATGCGCATGACTGTGGTGAAGTGGTAATTGCTCTCCACAGTCTCTTTGTGACACTACGAACACGACATTTCCTAAGTTGAGTATTGGGAATAAATGCCGACTATTTTAGAAAAATTATTTGTTCTTCACACACTGAGAATCCATAACTGTGTTGTCACTCATCGACAAATCAAGCACCTACTTTGTAGGGTTCATTCATATTCTCTGCGAACTCGAGTAAATTAACGTAGCTGAAGTATATACTACTGTCCCACACGACGACGGTGTATCGGGTGGGGAGGGTTTACGGGGTGAGTTTGTTCAAGGTCAGAAAGGCCAAAGAGGCAGAGCAATTTTCTCTCCCGGTGAGATTCCACTTGATTGAATTCTAAATTAATTGAAACTTATGAAGTAATAATATAATTTTCCTTACGAAATTCTGAGAATGCGCAACAGACAATCGAATAAATTATTTTCCTGTATTTCAAATTGACAGTATTTATCCCGTCCGCAGTCAATTTTGATTTCGGACTTGATGAAATAATAAATGCAAATTAGACATGACTCGCTAGTTTACCACGAAGTTACTTAAAAGCCAGTTTTCCTGAAAGTGTTACATCCGTATAATTATGACAATTTCAGTACCATTTGTCAGTGTTGAAATTGAAAGCACATATTATTTTGCTTATGTAACAATGACAGGGTTGCTTGTTGAATTAGTATGTGAGTGATATGTATGCATTGCTGTTTTAATTATGTCTGTTGTGTTTCGTATTTGCAAGAAAAAAATATGATAATAAACGAGACTTGATAAAGGGGGACATGTAATACTCATGTTATGCTGACGAATCTTCATCTTTATTCAAACTTAACTACTTTTGGGCCGTGATTAGTAGTGAACCCAATTTTAAATAAAAATCTTCATCTTATTACAAACGTCGAAAATAAGCCGACATCGATTAAATGAGTTGTCTGTAAAATACCTATCAAACATATTATTCGTCGAAAGTCGAAATAAAGACCCCGTAGAAGTATGTTTTTCGAACTATCCGTGAATCTGAAAATCGTAAAACCAATCCTTGTAATAGGCAGAGCGGACCTCTAGAGATACCAACGAGTTTTTTAATAGAAAACTGGGTGGGTGTCTCCTCCATGCCAATACAGATGAGCGATAACTCATCACTTCATGAATCAATGAATGATCAGCGAGGATGGATCGTTAATGAATTTGACATTTTGTAGACAACGCCAACCCTTTTGAAGAAAGTGGGTCAGCAGTCGTTATCGACAATTCATGATAAATAAATGATGAAATTTTCCCCAAATTCCGTGTGGATTTTCCTTTTCAAAATTCCGAAAATAAGTTACACGAGACATGTTAAGAACTTGTTCCACTTCAACATGTATTTGAGAATGAAGCACGTTGCGCTTCGAGCTATAAGAAGTTATAAGTTCATGAGAAATGTAACACGAAATGGGTACGAGAAATTGCTTAAAATTATTATTGAAAACTAAATAAGATCCTAATTTACAATAATTATAATCAGCCATTTTAACTTACGAATGAGATATTGATAATTTTTAACGTTGAAAATATTGTGGCAGTATTATGACGAATATGATTGGATGTTGAATGAGCAGATTCCGTTGACATTGTTTGGAAGTATTTATATTTA
The DNA here is from genome assembly GCA_034687055.1 of Heteromurus nitidus. Classification (NCBI taxonomy): domain Eukaryota; kingdom Metazoa; phylum Arthropoda; class Collembola; order Entomobryomorpha; family Entomobryidae; genus Heteromurus; species Heteromurus nitidus. The sequence goes on from JAQFZW010003141.1 coordinate 10,667, forward strand.
TTTATTTGAAAGCATATCGAGGTCATGCGGATATGTACTCAACGACTTGGTTTACTTGATGATGCAATCTGAGATTTGAAGGGCATAGTAAAGCTCATAATGATAATGAATTGGTCATTCCTAACTAAAGTGAAACGTGAGAGGTGCTAGTCTGTCACTGCCACTTGGACAAACCTGACCGACTGACTTTCAAATCGCTGCTCAGAAGTTGGGGGGAAACGAACCAAGCATTTTTTATAATTATGTTAACCACAATGTCTTATTCCTCAACACTATCTTTGGATGGAGGTAACATCACCTCCAAGTTTCCAGGAAAGCAGTCCTCAACATGGACTTCGCATGGGTTCTTGTTATCGTTAATCGTTTTCCTCGCTGTGCTCAGACACTTCAAAGTGAAGAAACAAAGGAAAATTGTGGACGAAAGTGGGTATTTGGGGGTGGACTCAATTCCAGGACCCATGTCACTCCCATTCCCTTTCGACTTTCTTGGAAATCTGATGGGCTTTGTCTTCTGCAAATTCAAAGGCTAGTTTTTACCTTCCTGGCGAAAAGCCCATGAAATTATTATTAGCCGCGATTAAAAATAATAATTGAAACAACTTTAATTGTGTGTTTGCGCAGACGCGGGTCATAAGACACAGAAGACTTGCGAATATTATGGGGATTGTGTGCGATTTACACTCGCTTATCGAAACCTAATTGGCTTAAATAGTCCGGAACTTATTCAGGTAGTTTGTACCAAAAAGGGGTTTCCTTTTTTGTAAAAAAATTATTATTTTATTTTAGTAAAAATCTTATGAATGCATAAAAACACAGACATTGCTGAAATCTTCAAGACCAGGGCATCTATCAAAGACACCGTTCAGTTACCAAAATGTCATGGAGCCGTACATCATGAACAGCATTTTGGTGTCAGGCGGAGATTTTTGGCACTCTCAGAGGAAGATTTTGATTAAGTCGGTGACCTATCAGAGTTTACGACTGCACATGGACATGTTGAACAAGCATGCTGCCAGGCTCGTCGCCACACTGGGAGTCACCTTTGAGGATGGATTGTGTCACCAGGTGAACGACTCCATTAGTGGAACCATGATGGACATTATTTGTGGTGAGAATACGTGGGTTTGGGGTGACTGAAGATTTTAATGAAAACTATATTGAATATTGACTGACATTTTTTATGTTCCAAGAATTGGTTACTGGAAGGGACATTCATGGGACAGATGAAGGCGTTCTGGTTCACCACAATTTACAGATTTGGAAGAAAGGAGCGGGCACAAGAACAAGAAATCCTTGGCTTCAGTGGAAGCCCCTGTGGAAACTCCACCCCTTGTACAAGGGGCACGAGAAAGCTGTCAAGGAGCTAAATGACTTTGCCCTCAGAGTAAAAAAAACAATATTTGCCAAAAGAATAGTTAATAGAATGTAGTCTATTACGATGACAGGATGTTTAACTATTGTTTTCGCAGAGAGTTACCGAACACAGATTGAAAACTGCAGTGGGCGAAGAGACGTCCTACGATGGCGATGCTAAAAACCAAAATAAATTCCGCTCCGTGCTCGACCTCCTCGTGGAAGCTGGGATTTCTGATGAGCAGATTGTGGATGAACTTAATTCAATGTTTTTTGCTGTAATGATAACGCTCAGGAATTTATAATATTATTTACAGCATCAATATTTCAGTGATTTTAACAAAGTACTTAATAAATCTTTCTCCAGGGCCATGAGACATCGGCAACAACAATACATTTCTTCTGTTTTATGATGGCACTCAATCTTGAGCACCAGGTAAAAAGTGGAACGAATGTCATTTTTGTTCTTAGAAATTGGAAAGTTACAATGTGTCATTTTATATTATTTTTTTTATTCAGGAGGAATGCAGGAAGGAGGTAGACGCGTTATTTGACCACCCAACAAAAGTTCGAAATGGAGAAATTACGTTTGACTCCCTCTCAGATCTGAAGGTTCTGAAAAGATGCATTTATGAAACGTTGAGATTGTTCCCGCCGGTGTTCATCTTCCTTCGGAAACTTGGAGAGCCGTTGATTCTTGGTTTGTGCTTACAAAACATGGACTAAACTACTCTGACCTGATGATATTTTAAATCTATGACGAATCTCTATATTTTTATGTCAATGAAGAATGGAACGGGAAGAAAGTACAACTTCCGGAAGGGACGAACGTGTTCGTTTCCCCGTGGAACCTTCATCGAAACAAAAAATACTTCCCAGAGCCAAAAAAGTTTGATCCAGACCGATTTCTTCCTGAAGAAGTGAGCAAAAGACATTCCTACGCTTTTATCCCTTTCGCAGCTGGACCGCGGAATTGTCTTGGTAACAAATGAAGAATTGATTTTAAATTATAAAAAATAAAATATTCTTTTTATGTGTAATTTTTCTTCGTATTGATTATATATAGGATACAAATTTGGAATGATGGAGATGAAGGTGATTGCAGCATACATGCTTCGCAACTTTGAAATCACCACGACAGATAGAATGGACACGGTCGCAGTGCTTCCCAAGTTTACGACAACGCCTGCGAGGGACTACTGGTTTCATTTTAAAAAGCGGTCCAACATTTCGTAACAATAAAAAGTCTGAATTATAAATACATGTTTACAATGGGCTTGTCTCCGCCCATGCTTTAAATGTGGCTAAAAGGGACGACAAAAAATAATCTCACCGGTATATTCCAATTATATTAAATAACGTTATCTAAGAAGAAATAAATTTATTTTAATTGTCCTTAATATTCCAAGTGTGAGCATATGGTATTTAAATCATCGTCGATATGGTCAATACCTCCACTTCGGACTTGCATTTACAAAAAGAAGCCAAATCACGGTTTTCCTTTTGAACGCTTCTATTATGTTTTTGTTAGAAACATAATTGCAAATATATGTATCCATGTACATACACGCAGTCCACCTAAAATATTATATCCGTGTAATTATGATAATTTCATCAGTATAATTTGGCAGTATTGATTATTGTATTTGAAAGTACATAATTATGTAATGACGGAGTTATTGTTGAGTGACATGCATGCATTGTTTTTTATTAAGGATCGCTTTATTAGAGTTAAAAAGATCCCTGACGCCACTCCGGCCGTCTCCCCATTCTCTTCCTGGGCCCCCAATAACTTTCGAACAAGTAGGAACTTTTGAATTCCCTTCTTTGAAGTCAGGGGGATCTTAGATATTTCGAGCTTATATCATTATATCTGAGATGACAATTATTAAATATTTAAGTTTAGTTAAGCAAGACAAGTTGGTGTAGGGGTGTAGCTTCTATCTCACTCCCTAATGCTAATGCTATCTATGGGGTTCGATCCCCAG
>JAQFZW010003142.1:0-14002 GCA_034687055.1 Heteromurus nitidus
TTTTCACTGCATCCCGCAGAGGCTTTAAAAAGAATGCGTTTCTAATACATACGCGTCTCGTAAGAAGAGTAGAGACAGAGAGAGTCGTGTTTACCGGCTATCATCACGGGTTGTTAGCAATTTTTTAACAGAAATCCTATAATGCATATGATCTTAATAAGCAACTTGATATATAGAATTCCGCTGCTGCACATTATTGTTTGAGAAGATTATTATTAAATCGAGTTCAAACAATGAGTCGACATTATTTTACGTTGTGCATGTGTGTGTTGTGATCTGATTATGTATATTTCTTTGCCTGACTGACTGACTCACTGACTTATGGGTTCTCTTCTATCAATCTCTTTGATTCTTATCTTGCCAAAAAAAACGAATCACGGAGAGAGAGGTACGTAGTGAATTGATGAGTGAGCTTCTCAGCAGTGGCAGCCCATTCACGGTATTGTTTGCAATACTATATTTGTACCTGAGATGATTTTATTTTTGATGAATTAAATAGATCACACACAATCGAAATCATCATGACAAAGAAATAGGATCATAAGTCATTGATTTTTTTTACATATCATCGTCGGTATATGGACTCACGCGTATATATCGTCAGGTCAAGCAATATATTTTTAGAGACTTGTTTTTAAAACTTTGAGCAACAGGCTCGGTTCTCGTTAGCGAAAACATATGGAGAAATATAAAGTAGAGAGAAAATCACAGAAGAGAGCCCTTTTAGAGGACAAGAAAGTAGCAGCTGTTTTCTCACGTTTAAGACGCTATTTTTTGGAACAAGGAAGTATGGAAAGCTGTTTCTTGGAAGGAACAAAACACATATTACCCTGTCCAGCACTAATAAAGCATATGTGGGTTTTTTCTCAGGAGTATTATGATGATGATGTCTCTCGATATCTTTGTTTGTGAGGAGTAAACACACATAAGTCCAAGCTGCCAAACTACAGTGTCATATGTTTGAGAAAAGACAAGGAGCAGATATATAAAAGATTAAAACTAATGAGTCCAATGTTCTATATTAACGATTGAATATAGGGTCCTGCTGTATACTCTATATCGTCCCTTTTCTTATTCTTTCAACATCACACCAATATCCAAACTGTTGCTCTTGATATTATATATATCGTTTTTGAAAGGACCAAAGTACCTTTTTTGGTGCACGTCTCTCTTGGCACAGAACATTATGTGGCTGCACGTTACTTACCTTCCCTCACCTTCATCAAAAAAAAATTTTCTTTCTTCTTCTCAAAATTTTAATAGTTCAAACGAAACGATGAGGGTCCTTTATATACATATATACACGTACCATGACCCTCAACAAGAAACCCGTCTTGCTCTTCTCTCTCTCTCCTGCTCCTTCAGTAGTCAAACTAAACCGTGGGAACGAAAATATAAAACCTTTTTTTTCTTCTCTGCTCTCTCTCTCGCTGGTCTTGCCACATACCCAATATGCGCGTTTGTCTGCGTTTCATCTCTTCTCGGTTGCTTGTTTGTATTTCGTATGTACGACCTTTATGTATACAGTGTGGAGTTCCCTTCTCCAGGAAAACCATTTAAAGGCTTCCCCTTTTGCGCTTGACTTCGTGAAGAAGGAGAGAGAAAAAAAAATCTCATCATCTTCTCGAGAACCGTATCAAGGGGGAAGATTGAAAGGGTCTATACGTTTCCTCCTGTTTGTTATAATAATGTCGATTTTTTTTATAAACTGTGTGGCTGAAGGGGGAAACCTTAGAATGTCTGTTTCAGAAAAGGTTTCTCTTAAAAAATACTGATTTGAACGGAACTCTGAATAAGAAAAAATTAGATACAGATTAGCCGATTAGGTTATTATGTTCATATGAACCTTTTGTGAATGAACTCTGAAGCGGAGAATAATAATGATTTTAATATGTAAAAAAAACATATTGACTTATATTCTTTTTTTGTTTGACTCCCAACAGGGCACGTTTTCTCTCATCATCGAAGCCTGGCATCACAACTCACCTGCTGCTGGTCCAGTCGTCGTCAACAGGAATAATGGTAAGTCAATCAATCTCGGCAACCTACCACTCATTCAACGAAACTAGTCAATTCGGGCATAGAGACACGGTTTCAAATATACTTGCATATTGGCTTTTCTCATTTGAAAAAAAAATCTTCTTCGACTTCTACTCATTTTTTGGGTCCAATATGCTGTCTCAGGAAACAGGAAATCTGAAAAACAGTTGGACAACTTCCTTTTATTTTTACCCAGCTTGCATGGGCATAGCTATATGCTTGTATTTTTTAGGACAGCAGGACAAAAATTTTTGTTTTTAAGCACAGTTCAGTCAGTCAGTGAGTGAGTAGTGTGCGATAAGCGTCTTCCTCTTCATATATTCATTCTCGCTGTTGATTAACGATTTTTGTCGTCGTCGTCGTCTTAATAAGAATACGCGTTCGCATGTTAATAGGATGGATATGTATAATGAATGGAACGTATATGTTATAAACCGTGTAGGTCATGAGACAACTCTAGAAAAGCTCGTGCTTTTTTATTATTATTATTTCAAGTATTATTATAAAACATGTAAAACGAGTAACAGGAAGACGTTGTGTGGGGATAATCAAGATGGGTTTCAAACACAAATATATCACTTCAACTGTACTCTCGTGAGTGTCTTTCTCTGCTGCTGTGGCAAAGACATTGGATGCAGGAGTTTTTTTTGCAGATTACGATTCCAGATAAAATAGATAGAATATAACGCTTTAGGGCCGTGGGATAAAATGTTTCTGCCTTTTTTTTATTATTGTAATTTTTTTATATTGTAGAAGAAAGGCATACCTTTCATATGCATTTTCCTATATGATTGACATATATTATTTGATAAAAATGCATGCGTCACAAGTGCTCGGAAATGCCGTTATCCATATATAATAAAAAATCATTAAAAATATGTGAGATTTAAATGACGAGGAAGTGGGGAGAGAGATGTGATAACCCAATAATATAGCTCACTCTAATTCATAATCAAGATGTGTTGGATTTACATGATAATGTGTATGTTCGTATGTTCGTTAGATTCTTCTTCGCTGAGCAAGCCGCGCTTGGTGTCCCGCATGGGTATTCAACAGTATCTCGACGTGGGTGACAAATGGCGGCCACGTGAATGGACAGGAAATGAAGGTCAAGTCTCGCTATCTTACGAGTACCGGGTCACATGTCTTCCGGACTACTACGGGGACGCTTGTGACAAGACGTGCAAGCCTAGAAACGATATATTTGGACATTATACTTGCTCAGACCAAGGGGACAAGATATGTCTTCCTGGGTGGAACGGATCATACTGTGAAAATCGTAAGTTTTAACATATTCTTCCTTCTTCTCATTCATCATCATGATTCAATCGCGACGGATCAGAGTAAACCCAACACCATATATTACGTGTGTGTATATTAGCGTATTTTGTTACAGCGGAAGTAGTAGACTGTAGTTTTTAATTTCCCGGATGACGATGATAGGAAACAACGTAGCACGGGTGCATACATGTACATACAGATTTTCAAGTTTTTCTTGAGCATATTATACTTTCTTAGTTAAAAAAAACTTGCTTCGCTTTTTCCTGTCCATCCAACAACTCTCTCTCGTTCTTCTTCTTTTTAGCCTTAGCTTCCTTTTTCCCCTCAAAAACTCTGCAGCATCCGCTCTCTGGGTAATTTGATAAGGTGTACACACTCACACTGCACCTCTCTCTCATCATCATGATGATCCACAACGCAAAGTGGCAGCAGCTGCTCAATTGCTGCACTCTCTCTATCTCTCCACACACACATACGAGTTTGCTCCTTTTTCTCCCCGTGTAAAACCGGACTTGTTGTGCACACATCCTCTTAAAAAACTAGCGAGAGAGCCCCATCTCCTTCCATTCTTTTGATAATGATAATAATGTTGATTATGATTGTAAAGGAAAGAACGGGTGCAATCACACAAAAAAAAGTCCTGTAACATAAACTGGACTTGTTTTAATGCATGGATTTATATGCGTAAGAAGCCTACGATGTTGCCTAAACTTAATCTCTTTTCTTTTTCCACACACACATATTTTAATAAAAGCGCTCGTTTTCTTTAAACCACTACTATACTTTTTTATCATTAAAGAAGCGACCAAGAGATTCTGGTGCATCGTCATATCGAGTGAGAAATATGTGTAGCTAGCTACCGCGCGAGAGAGTATGTGCATAGGCTCCTGCCCGGAATGCACGTCGCGAGGAAGAGAGAGAGAGAGATCGCATAAGAGCATTTTTTTACACAAAAGTCGTGACCAAATGATGAGACGTTCTCCGAGCGGAATCTTATTTTTTCTTCTTCTTCTTCTGACTGAATAGCAGCTCGTACCTTTTTATGTATATCATGATCATGATGATGATGATTTCTCATTCTTTCATTTTGAAAAGCATCCTGACGGACGGATAGGTCTGGTTGCGCGAACATATATGTTCGTTCTCGTTGTATCACCTGAAAATAAAATATATACAAAACCCCGACACACAAGCAACCACCATACTCTCCTCTCTTCTCCACTTATTATTATTATTATCAAGGAAAAACTCACTGGCCTGGAACAGTAGAAAAATGTATAAATTTCTTCCCATCGTGTTGAAGAACGAGAGAGAGGAGCAGAAAAGTAGAAGCTATGACTTTTAACGTTCGTATATATATAAAAATATAGACGAAGAGAGCTCTCTCTCGACATACCCACACGATGTACACTACGTAATAATAGCACACAATACGATAAAAAGTCTCGTTTTTTTATATTCTCTCTCGACTTTTTCAGGTAGTAAGGCAAGCAGTGAAAACGCTTCTTCTTCCTCTGAAGCAACAGGCAATATAAGCTAGGTAGGAGTATAAAAGGCAATTGCATCAAACTGTCCCTTTTCATATATTTTTTTTTTATATATTTTCGTGTGCATCGCATCCCCATGCGTATTATTCACGGAGAAACCAAGAAGCATGTTGTTTCGTTCATATACACTAACGTCTTCTCTTGCATTTATTATTATTATTATTGTGCTCAAACCAAAACCTTTTTAGTTCTGCTTCATGCGCTTTCGAAACCCTTCACAAAATCTTCCTATGCTTCGCTTCTTTCTATCATGCGTTTTCTTCTTGATCATGTACACTCTTTTTCATTAAACAGCAACGCACAGAACCGTCCCTCTTCCTTTTTTATACATAACACCGCCGCACAGCGTTATGTAACTTTTTGCGGTTTAAAGTTTATATCATGAGCATATATACGTTTCATCGTGATTCGTGATGGGTTCCATAAAAAGGATTTTATCCTGAAAGCACCAGACACACATAACTCCGTCAAAAAGATGCGTTTCCTTCCGAGTGTGGAAGAACTTTTTTTTAAAGAAATGCTGGAAAATAAGTGTGTTACAAAATTGTGAGAATACTATATCGACACACGTCATCGAGATAGTTGATTGGAATTGAGCAAATGGCAGCCAAATGGTTAAGGGAGAAGAAAATGGTTTTAAAAAACACTCGTATAGAGGTTGTATTTTCTGCAGGTCACTTCCCCACACACAGTTTGCAGATGGTCTTTTAGAAGCACTCGCGTACTAACATTGTGGACAGGCAGGCAGGCGTCTCTGTTCTCAAACCAGCAAAAATATATGAATGCAATTCAAAATAAGGGATGCAACAGTCGAGTCGCGTTAAAAAGTATATATGGAGAAAAAGTGCAGCATCGATATTTATCGTTATCGTTTGAGAGAGAGGCAGGCAAAAGGTGTGTTGCTGCTGCTACTACTCTCGTCCGTCCGTCTTCGTCTGCTGTTTTTTTTTACCCCGAAAAAGCACCATATCAAGTTGAAATATATAGGGAAAAAAAGGAGAAGGAGAGCAGATGTTCTCCGATGGACGGGGATCATACTCATCATGTTGCTTCAAAAAAAGGGATGATGATGATGTGTATGAGTGTGGACCCCATCTGGCACGTGCCCTTCTTTTTCGCCATTTAGCTTGAAAATGGCTACTCTCGTTTGAATGAGTTTTTCTCTGAGCGTGTCTCTGTTGTAGATTAAGTATATATATAAAACGGCCGGATGAAGGAGAACATATACAGGATGGTTGGAATGGATGGATGAACATACGTTTATATTGTGCAACTGGTTACCGGTTAATATACATACCAGCAGTAACCGAACCACTTACTAGTTCCATGCATATAAAGGCCCCAACAAAAATATCGATTTAACAAGCCTTTTTATATGACTTTCCAATCACCAAAAATCGAGTCAGTATATATTTTATTTGGGCCGATTATTATGGAGAACGCATGCGTCAGTTGTCCAACGCTATTAAAAACAAAGAGGGCTTTATTTTTGGAGGGAATCGTTATACTCACGCTCATGAATACTGTCTTTTCGCAAAACGAATTATTAGTTCCTGAGATTTTAGTTTTTTTTGCGAAATAAAAATGCTTAGAAAACATGACTCTATTGTTTTACGGGGGAGACAGATGGTCTCCTCTCTCTCTCTGCACACATATCACTCATTGCTGACAGAAAAAGTTTGTTGAAGGTCGCAACTGGAAGCTTCTGCAGAAACATATTCAACAGGAATCACAATATTCCGAAAATATATTATATATAAAAATGCATTTTCCCCCAAAAAAATATATTATAATAATCCCACACAATCAGGCAACTTTTTCACACATTCTGTAATCGTCTCGATCATGCGAGCATTTTATATGTCTTCGAGACAGTTTTCATAATATGCATAAAAGTTTATATTATTCTTAAAAGTACTAGACACATTTTCGCATGTCAAGGAAGTTTATCTTAGTCACCTCATGCCCTTTTTATCCACATACGTATTCTCTGGGAAATTTACGATAGTTTCTTGCGCATACACGTTTAAGCTTGCTCGTGGTGGTTATTCATGTTCGTTGGCGTATTCGTATATACATCGCCTCTGGGTCTAAATATTTTAAACCCAATTTTTGTTGGAGAGAACGAGCTTCTACTAAACTGCGCCGCCGTGTAACCCGCGCGTGTGCCCTTTGCATGTCAAGACTCTCTTTTTCTCCAAACAATTACGCTCCAAACGAAAGATAATGAACAATTGAGCGCATATATATATGCATATAAACCTCACTACTGCCCCACCACCACCACCAAAAACTTCCAGAGTAAAAAAAAAGTGTTTCCTCCCACAAGAATAAGTGAAGGATTTCAATATTTTTAAACGAAATCCGCAGCAGTATATTTATCTGCGCAACACAGGACAACGAGCTCGATTTATATATTAAGTGCTCAATTCTTAAGTTTTGTGGTGGATGCCGGCATCATGGTTTTAAAAGGCCCCTTCATATAAACGTTCATTCATTAACGAAAAAAATAATAATAATTTCAGTTGTTTCATTCATATTTCCTTGCAGAGGAAGTTATATACATGGAACTCGTAGAAGAAAAAAAGCGCGACGAGCACACATTATTATTTTTTTAACACAGGATTTCCTTCAGAGTAGTAGTCTGAAATCACTTCTGGGTTTTTAAGCTTGTATGTGTGACCTATGCTTCAAGGATATCCTTTTTCCAAATCCCGAGCGTCCCTACAGTCTCTATCCCTGTCGTCCGTTATCAGTGTAGAAACGCGACGTCTGGTTTGCAGCTGCCATTTTAAGTTCCCCAAAAACCATCCAGCCTGTTTGCTCAGAAAAAAAGCAACCCCGCAGCTGCTTGCTCGCAACAACTACTACCACCACCACCACTACCAACCCGAACATTCGGGTTTAATACATTTTTAGGGGGAAATAATAAAATAGAAAAACGGTTCTCTCTCCATTCAAATTCGTATATATAGGAGGTCAGGTTCCCTTTAAAAAACATGCAAGCCTCCCTTGAAAACCCGGAACATCTGCTGCTCCCGCAAAAGTGAGAGTATTAAAAAGCCGGAGAAAAGCACACACATAAAAACCTACATGCCCAATATTATTTGAATGAGTAATCCTTTAAAAAACCAAGAATCATTCCGTATTTTAAAAAAAGCAACACTTGCGAAAATGCCAAGTATGCTTTGCAAGGTTATGTTTTTCGAACACTTTCGAAAGAAACAAATACAAAAAAAAATCTGCATGCATGTATGCGTTTCATTCGAGTGCCAAGAAAGACAACGACAAAATAGTATATCCGTTACATATATTCTGAGAAGTAGCAAAAACCCAATCAAACATACACGATACATACACACGAATTTTTTCGTGTGTCAAGTCAGAAAATCGTTGCATGATCGGAACGAAAAAGTATAAAGGGGAAAAATTTATCTCTCTTTCTCGTTGATATAGCTGTCTGCTGCCAGAAAACGACCAGTTTTTTATTATTATATCACTTATCCAACCGAATTCGTGTGCATACAACACACACACACACACGACGCATACGTTTTTTTAACGGCTGTTGACGAGTGTCGTGTAATTTCGTCCTCTCGTGATTTTCACTCTGTATGTCGTCCCTCGTCTTGTCATTTACTTTTTTAACACACACACATATTTTTCAACCCGATCCAGTCAGTTTTAAAACCCGGGTCACAACATATATAGCGGAAACTCGTTATCATAATAATACTAATAATTTAATACATATAACGCGTATACATGACGTTTCCGTCCTTCCCTAAAAATCATAAAGAACCCCCCGCGTATATGCCTTAAGAAGCCTTTAAAAAACATCATTTTTTTGCGGTTATAACTTCCCCCTTCCTTCCGTCGCGTTAAAAAACAAAAAAAATAACGAAACTTCATTGGCGTTGTGTCGAGATGAACCTCGATGAACTTGGACACATGTGTGTGGCAAGCAGATGATGATGAAGACGCGCTTGTAAAAAAATATATCTCCAAAAACAGATTTTTAATGAACTGGAAACATCAAAGAGGAGGGTTTTTAAAAAAATACGTCTCTATTCTAATTTCACGCCAATTTGCATACATAGTCTTACAGTTTTGGAAGCCAAAAAGAACTACGTAAAAAAATGAATTCGAAATAGAACGATATATACGTAACGCTGCATTTATGTTTTCCTTGGATTAAGGGGCTTTTTTTTACTTCGGTTAAACGAGCCGAAGAGAAAGAAGGAACGACCTATTTTACATAATAATTCATGTTGCGGTGAGCTGCGCCGCTGGTATGCACGTTAAAACGTCAGTGTGCTGCGATGCACATATGCGCGCACTCGACTGATCATGGGCGTTGTCAAACATTTATTTATTGTCAATTGTTTTGTACTGCATTGTTGACTTAATCGACGCTGCTTGCGCTGAATTAATGATCCTATCAACATGTTTATTATATGCGGACCCACGTGTGCGTGAACAATCGAGCGACGTGACGCAATATATACATGATTAATAAATCAATCGAAAACGTTAAATAAATCACTTAAATCTATATCTGCCTCTCGTGAGTGATGAAGCAATAAAATAACGGTTATGTTTTTAATTGTGTGTATTTGCAGCTGTGTGTCGACCTGGATGCCAGGGCACCTGCACCATTCCTGACACATGCGAGTGCCATTCCGGCTGGGAGGGTCCTTACTGTTCAGAGTGTGTGCGCTATCCCGGATGCAAGCACGGGCGGTGCAACAATCCTTGGGAGTGCAACTGCGAGGAGGGGTGGGGCGGACTCTTTTGCAACCAGGACCTCAACTACTGCACGAACCATAAACCGTGCAGGAACGGAGGCACTTGCTTCAACACCGGACAGGGATCGTACACTTGCTCATGTCCAGTCGGGTTTATCGGCGCTGACTGCGAAACTAGGGCGGATGGTTGTACTTGCCTCAATGGTGGCACTTGCAGGGTAAGCGAACACAGTCGTTTACGATTTTTTTATTCATACGTGCTCGTTTTTATTGGTCAGTTGCGAATAACGAAAAAATTATTTATTTATTTTTAAACAGGAAAACGGTACGGCCGCGTTCTGTCAGTGTCCAGAAGGCTGGAGTGGACTCAACTGCGAGTTGGCAAGTTTTACTTGCGACACTACGCCGAGTCCTTGTGCAAACGGAGGTACTTGCAGCGAAGAGTCGAATGCTAACCAAGCCACTTGTGTGTGTGCACCTGGCTACGGTGGTGTTCGATGCGAAACACAAATTTCGGACAACTTTTGCCAGTGTCTCAACGGTAAAGATTTTCACTTTATAAACGTTTTAAGCATAATTTTTTGTAGTTGTCCGGAGGTTTGATGGCAATTTAAATTTTTGTAATCCAGGTGGAACGTGTACGTCGACAGGGGACTGCATCTGCCCTCCATCCCTCCACGGTCCAAAATGTGCGTCAAGCTCGCCGGTAGACTCTCGTACCACGATCTGCTCAACAGTGGTGTGCTCCAACGGTGGCACTTGCATCCCCAACAAGGCGACTAACGTGAACACTCCCGCTTACACGTGTGACTGCCCGCTTGGGTGGACAGGCGAATTCTGCACCGTCCCCGTCAATATCTGCGCGACTCTGCCGTGCGCAAACGGCGGCACATGCTCCCCACTCCCCCAAAACAAATACAAGTGCGAGTGCCCGAGACACTTTGGAGGGCCCGACTGCTCAGAGCCGTGTGACTGCGAGAATGGCGCCACCTGCGAAACGGCGAATGTGTGCGTCTGCCAGCCAGGGTTCACTGGGACGAGGTGCCAGGTCGCGACCAACTTAACCCACGTAACACTCGGTCTGCAGGACGCCGCCGTGTCGGATGAGACGCTGAGTGCGTCGCACGTCATTCTGGTGGTGTGTGTGAGTGTGGCGACCCCGCTGCTTGTGGTTGTCGCCGTCGCCGTAGTGCTCATTCTGAAGAAACGAAAGCGCACCGAACAGAGGAGGAACGACGACCTCGCTCGCAAACAAAACGAGCAGAACACGCTGCACAGTGTCACCAAAAAGTGCATCGATCCACACATGATTGTGAACACGTTCGACGATAATGTGCAACCCGTCAGAACTAGTAACAAGTGTAGTAACCTCGACCTTAGTTTTAAGGCTGATCAAAACGCCAAAAACTTTAGCAAGTGCGAGTTTAGAAACAACTCAAACAGTCAGCTGCACATCCAGCACCAACTCACACAGTGCGGAGGAGTCGACAACGCACTCTGCTCCGCCACCTCCAATAGTCATCATCACAACCCCTGCGCCGACTCAAAGTCGTAAGTTTTTTACAAATACTCAGCTTACTGCTTTCTTTAAACTCTCACAACTTGCTAATTTAATTCTTTTAAATTTTGCAGTGACTTTTTCCACGGGTCGGTGCTACCCCCATCATCGCAGCAGCAGCAACAACAACAGGGCTCGCCCGGTAGCTACCACGCGAGTCTGGTGCAGCAGGCGCAGCAAGGAGTGCAAGGAGCAGCGCCGCTACTGCGCTCAAACCCGTCGAGATACTCGACGTACTCGTACCAATTGGCGCCGTCCTCAACGACGTCGCTGCACCACCACCTATCAACGGCTGCGCTCCGCAACAGTCTGCTGCTGAATAGCAGTTCATCCGCGGAGACGTCGCCCGCGTCAACAACGTCGTCGACGTATTCCAACCTCAACAACAACTCGCCTGTGATGCACCACCACCACGTTACTACTACAACTCCCCCACCACCCCCATCCGATTGTAAAAATAACATAAATAATAACAATAATTTGGCTACTGAAGTATGACACACTACTCCCGTCCTTCACTGACTTTCTCTTTTTTTCGAGCTATTTTTTTACGATTCAAATTAGGATGTGTTTAAAAAAATAATAAATATATATATGCAAAATATAGGACTGGACGGTACACGTTCGAATTTATACTTTCCCGGACGAACTATATGTATTTAATATAGAATTTGACAAAGCCCATGATGATACACATATATATCTGAAGTATTTTTTACAATTAAAACGAACATTTATTTGGATGAGGGATGGAGTGAAACCCCGTCGTCGTCGGTGTGCGCATATAAGCAAATAATTTTTATATTAAAATAACGCGCACACACAAAAAAACACACCGTCGAGTGTTTATATATAATTAATTATTAATAATATTATGATCTCCCAAAGACTGCGTCGTTCCTTGTTTTTCACGTATGTATTTAAGTGGCATATAAAGAAGAAAAATTATTAGGAATGTATAGGGTAAAGAATGTGTACATGAAATTATATAAGCATGCATCAATTTAATGTGAGAAAACAGAAGCGTTTATATTACATATATATATTTTTTGGATCACAAATATACGATTATATATATACCAGAGATTGATCATGATTGAGAAGATAAAAACACAAGTATTTTCTATGTATAATTCAAATTATTTAGTCATTTTTTTGATTTTTTTTGTACAGTGTAAAATGATGATGAGTCTTTTGAGTACTTTTTGTTTGTTTGTTGTTGATGTTCATTTATTATGTTATATAGCTAATTGTTACACACACACTTGTTCAAGAAGAGGAGTGGTATTTAAGAAGTATTTTCAAAAAGAAAGAAACTTAAACGAAACATTTGTTTTTTCGTAAGATTTATCAGAGAGAACACGAATGAAGAAGATTTAAAGAAAAAATGAGAGGATTTTTTCAACGGAAAATAAAAAATGGACAAATTGAAAAATTTATATTTAACTTTTGTGTCTGATTTATTTATTTTTGACGATTTGCATCATACTCAAAAAATATAACTTTTCATATATTTATCACACATGATCGTTTCAGAGATTCCTGAATTAGTGTACGTGTTCTTATCTGTCGAAATTTTCGCTGGAATTCCGGGTTAATGATAATTCGTTCTTTATGCATATTATGCATGCTCATTACACATTTTTCGTCGACAAACTCTCAGATATAATATGCATTTTCTATTTGATTCGTTGTATTATTAAGCCCACGAATAATAATAAAAAGGTATGTGTGCGTCTTCTCTCTCACATCACTCAACCTCCTTCAACACGATATACGTTCTCTCTACACACATACAAAATTAATGCACGAGCTAAATGCATGAGTGTAATTTAGAGAATAAGAAGAAGAAGGGGGTTTTCTTTATTGAGAGTTATATAGTAGCATCCTATTCCTATATTCCAAAAAACACCCATATGCACACAAGTATTTTGAGAAAAGGAAGGGGGTTCGTTCTTAATACGCATCATGATTATGTGTTTCTTTTTTAACAGATTTTCTTGTCCACATCACTTCTGCTTCATGCTGGCTGAGTTATTTCGTTAGCACCACCACCACCACCGCCATTCATATATATACGATGCTTACATACACTTTCTTTCATTGTACAAATTTTTCATCAGCATTCATTCTTATGCGTTTTGTATAAAAGCGCGCACAGTATATACGTAAAGGGAGGATTTCCGGTGGACAAACATAATAAATGGTATAATTAATTTACCTTCTTTTAAGGGGGGAGGAAGAAGAAGAAAAAAGAAGCTCCTTTGGCCCATTCCTTTTTATTTCATTTTATATATACGTCTGGCTTCTTATTCTACCTACCTACTTAATATATGTACTCGTACCCACTTGTTTCTCTCTGCTACAAAATGCACATCGTGTCTAAAAAAAATCTCTGTGCTGACTCTCAAGTCACGACTCTCTTATTTCTCTCTCATATCTTCAAGACTTAATATGATATTAATAAACCGTGTGTGCATTTTAAAAACCCATTCGTACAAAGGAACGGTGTATTTCTCGTTCTAAAAACAAAATAACTTCTTCAGCGTTAATGCGTTATATATTCTCGTGCTTTATTTTTCTTCTCCAAAAATATGTGTGGAGAATGTCCGTATTATATTTTCTTCCTTAAAAAGCACATTAAAAAGTAGCGTTATATATATTCTCCATTGTGATAAGATATGGTTTAATGATTAGTGTGTGACCACACGACATCCATTTTTATATAACATTCATGTGGGAAATATACGCATAATCTTAAATGCACACGCTCAAGTAATAATAGACTCTTAAATGCACTTGTTGCACTTGCGTAATTAACATTTTTT
>JAQFZW010003143.1:0-14000 GCA_034687055.1 Heteromurus nitidus
TAAAAATACGAAAAAGGCAAAGGGTCAGTCTAGCCTTGCACTTTTCTTCGCTAAGGAACCGTTAGCAATATCACCCTCATTCTTGTGGAGTGACGTATTTGAAATGAAACTGGATTCTTATAAAGAATTCTACGATTTTCTCATACGCATAGTTTTTATTGTAAGGATGAACCAGAACCAGCCACGCAGCGAAGGATAAGCAATGTATGACAAAATATCCGCCGATTATCATATTGAACATTTATTGGGCACGACGAAGACGTTATAAAAGCGTGATAATAATTGGCATCCTTTTTAGACGCATTATAAAAATAAAATGTGTTCTTGTACTTCAAAACTGTCAGTTGAGATTGAGATGACACGACAAGTCATCGTTTGAAAAAAATGTGTTGATGGCACTGCTGTGCGTGGCCTTGACCCCTGAAGCGTTGTCTTATGTACTTAGTACACCTTGTTTGAGGATATGAAGATGAGCTGTACTCAAACTGAATCGCGGCATGGGCTTCTGTAGTTACAATAAATAAAAACTTTCTTTGAACATACTTACACCCAGTCCCCCACCCGCTTGCCAAATTCCACCATTTATCATTTGTGTTCAGAGTTAATCGCTCACACTCTTATTTCTTCTAATCTGCCTACCCAGACCAGAGAGGAAGAAATTGGAGTAAAGCAATGAAATAAAGTCTTTTTTAAAGAAATGACGAAGGAAAGACGCTTTCAAAAGCAAAGGGATTATTCGCTTCATTTCGGCTCTTTTTCTCAACCAAAAGGAAAATATGTATGCGTTTGCACATAATTGCAGATGCATATATGGGTTATTGTTAGCACAGGGAAAGGACCCTGCACGCACGTTTGACGTAAAAAAAAGTTCAGTTGAGAGAATAAACGATTTTTGCTCGCTTGGCTTTAGCCTACTTTATGCATTCGGCCATGCCGTGTTGTTGTAATGATAATCATAATAATAATAATGATGTGTGTTATACTTTTAAGTGAATGAATGGCTAACAGCAGAAGAAAAAAGATTTACGTAAAGAAAAAGTTACCTATGTGCTGTTTTCACTGCTGTGAGAGAAGCAACTCCCTAAGCAGTTTGTCAGGAGTGCAGTGATGCACTCTCCCATCGTATATATGTATATCATCCTCATCTCTCCCAAAAAGAATCCTTTTTTGCTATTATTATCTGCATCTCGGTGAAAAATCTCCGAGAGGAGAGGATAAAATGTAATATTTCACGTATAGACGATGAGTGCAAAAAATAGACGAGATGATAACGGTAACTACATTTACAAACGAGGGACGTGAAAAGAAGATATGACACCTGAATAATATAAGGAAACCATGCCTTGTTATAATGTATTTGTTCATAAAAACTTTATGGGAGCAGTATGTTTGTGTGGATATTGTGTTGTCAGCATTTTAAGTGAATTGGATTTTTTTGAAGTCTGTTTAGCCGTGTCCATTAAAATGTCGGCACATATCTTGCGGAAAAATGAAGTAGCGCCTATGGTATGGGACTTGATACATTTTCCTTAATGTTGAAGTTGCTATATCCCTTCCTTCCGTCTGTCCTGTTAGCATTTTATTACACAGTTTTGTGGCTTTGCTAAAAGAACCTGTCGAAGATTGAGAGATGAAGGAAAGGTAAGTACTCGTTCGCTAAACCAAACCACGAATGTGGCCGAGAAAAAATGGCATGAGCACTGGGAATGCACGGTTTTAAGGATTTTAAAGAGAAAGGTGCATTTGATTAAAACCACTTCCTTTTCGGCACATTTGCGAATGTAAAATGCATCAAATGGAGTTGTGTGGTATAAAGATTTATTACACAATTTGAGAAACAATTTTTAATTATGATTGTACTACTAAAACTGCCTCTTTCTTGTTCGCCCCAATTAGAGCAGTGTTACTAGTTTTTGTGACAACTTCAAGATTAGGGGAAGACCTCCGGAATGGAAGTTGTGTTTGCATGTTTGCTTTTCGAGTTACACTACACGATTACTCGATTTGCAAAACGGACAAAAACATTTTGTTTGTTTTCCATTTGTTACGGAAAGATGACTTAAATGGGAAGAAAGCAATTAGCAAAAGAATTCGTTAGAAGCGATAGATTCAAACGTGTTCACATGTGCCATATCCACAGGCACGCAATGACGTCTGGTCTGGCGTCCCTGTCTCATAAAACAAAGCCCATAGGTGATAGGGCTGGTATGATCATGATCAGTGAAGGCAGAGAGTCACTCAAAAACTACTAAATTTGATATATAGCCGAATGAAACCCAAGATTAATTAGAAATAATGTGGTTTTTGTGGCAAGTGGTCTTTAAGGGAGAGTACTTAAAGTACATACTCATTTCGGTTTCGTTTGAAATGCTGCAAGTTTTTTCCACACTTTGCATATAACGCGTTTGTTGCTCGAATGACCATAAAATGTGATTATCGTGTCAAGCAGCTTTCTAGAATAAAAACACAAAAACTGCAAGAATAATACTATTACACATATTGATACTCATCTACAAAATACAAATAGCTTGCGACTTGTTCTACACGCATATAAATACAACAAAGACACGTCAAAGCTACGGGGTGGCACGAGCTCCAACGGAGCTTTGCACATTTGAAACATGAATGAAGCAAGTGAATAGGTGAAGGTGATAAGACGGGGTAAAAATATAAGCACATGGTTTATGCCAGGTCATGTATTATACTAAACACAGCTTTAGAGAACTAGACCTGTCAGAGGAACAGTTTATGAGGTAAGCCAAAGTCACCAGAGAACAGAAATGCACAAGGGAGCAACGTTAACTACATGCACTCACAGTGCATTGCGCTAAAATGCAAGAAATGAAAGGTGAACGATTAGATGAGAATGCGAACACATAAATTGAATGCAGGTGTGATACGGGAAGATTTCAATGAATGCAAAAGATTGTCCGCAGCACAGACACGTAATCTTGGTCATCACAAGCAACATAATCATAAATACCTACTCAATATCCGCTCTTATTCCTCTTCCTAATGCAACTGAATTGAAGCCATAATTCATTCGAAAAAAAGACGATCAATGTCAGGATCACTTTTTTCATTTTCATTCGGAAAAATCTAATTTAACGATCTCGTTAAATCTTGAGTAAGAATGCTACTGACTTTATGATCATTTCATGCGTATCTAATCTGCATAGAGATATGAACGATTTTTACTGTCCATTGAAACAATAGCTTTGTCTAGAGGTTCCGCATCAAAGTACAGAGATGACGAACGTGTCAACAAAAAAATACACTTCATCTCTCACAACGGCTTCTCCTCCACATTTTTCATCAATACTGATTTCTTGCAAGTCCACTCAATTACCGGTGAAATGAGCAAACCAGAAACGCTCAGTTTAATAAATTTTTTTCAAACCTCAAGCCATACGAGCACTAAACCTGGTATAATATACCTTGAAGGGAAGGCGCAGATGCATTTACGACAAAAAGAAATCCCAGAAATGATCCTCACCCTATAAAAACCTCTTTAACCCAGCAATTATTCACACTTGCATTGCTTTTCCCATCCAACCCTATCATTTCGATGCAGATACAGTAGTTTGTAATGGCTTTTTTCTTCTTCTCCTCTCGTTATCTTTTCATCAAATCCTTTTCGCATAATGTGGCCAATTAGTGGAGAAGGAGTCATCATATAGGCATTTTGGAAAGTAAGTTGCAGTTGGTACATGCTCAGTGGCAAAAAACGTGTGTACTACACACATATCCATTCTGTAATAACTCTTTCAATTCTTTAAACCGTAACCCTAAACCTTGTCACCTTGTACGCCCTGTGCAATTCTGCTACCTCAACCTCTTGCAAGAACATGCATATATTGCAATAAAGCAGAATGGCCAATGCTAATCATACATCAATTTTTTCATCTCAAATCAAAATCATCCGTGGAAGATAAATGACCTTTTACATAAAGTTCAAAATCTTTTATATTTGATAAATAGACATTTGTCATAAGCATGCGCATGCTTCTGTTTCCCTTTTATTTGAATTCGTATATTTTACATCTGTAACTCTCGTCGTGGCAAATCAAATCCATAATGATATTTCATGATTCTGAAAATTGACAAGCTTTCTACCCTCAGTTTTCCAATGTTGTTGATTTGGTCTTGAAAAAATCTTACTTTTTCTTTGAGGTTGGCATTGTTCAAGTGTAATGTTTACGATACGATGTCGATATATATTTTCCCTTGTCGATGCGATAACAAAATTATTAATATGTGAATAACAAGAGCGATGGTTTGATTGTTATTATCGCATTCTTTTGCAAAAACTGTACAATTAGATGCCACCACATCAATGATAAATGACTAGAGAAACGGATGCAAGGGAAATGCACCACACAAAAGCCATTTGACTCGAGTCATATATTCCACACGTGGTACTCATGGACGGCTTCTGGTTATTGATGATTGTGACGAGAGGATATGATGACGACAAAAGTTTGTAGTTGGAAATTGGAAAAGGTAAAAGAATTGCAAATTGCACTTAATGAAATTAGAGGAGAGTAAAAAGAAACAGAAAATAATGTAATAGTTAAACTTGAGGAAATGCTATTACGTAGGATAATAATAGGGCAAAGTGAACGCGACTACGAAAACCCCATTGCTTGCCTGGGTGTTAGCTTTGGCTTCTCAAATTGCACCCTTCTAAAATGTATGATGAATGCATATCCTTTAAACAAAAGACTTTCTAAAAGCCTCAATTTGCTCGTTTGTAAAATAATATTTCTCTCTCCCTCTCTCATCTTTTTTCCACTCTGTGACAACTAACAACAGATTCCACCAACAAAAAAGATTATGTCTCTTCCCTCAATGTTAAAGATAGTCCAAAAAGAAAAATCTTTTGAAGATTACATGAGTGTCGCTTCATATAGACCCCTAATAAATATTACGCTTTTCTCTTCATTCATTCGTGTACGAGAACTGTCATATCAGAATGTAAAAAAACATACACGTCTCTCGTGTGTGGATTCACGTACGTAGGTTTTGTTTCATTTTGCACGCAACGGAAAGCACATGTACTCAGCGAGTAATAAGATAATTGTTAAAATTGCATACAAGGCACACGATTATACTGTGTACAAACATTACGGATATGTGTATGCGATGTGCAACAGGCAAAGTATTTAATGAGGTGCATGCATTCATTCACGCCTTATTTTTGGTGCGAAATGAGACGTCAGCTAGAGCCATTTTAAAACAATAAAATAACATCCGCTTTTGGGATGTACACGTTCCTTTTAGATAAAAAATTACTTTTAAAAAACTTTGTAATACAATATGTATCGACTCATCGCTTTTCATCTAAAGCCCATTTTCTTTCGAAAAAGCCCAACCATATATTTTTTATTATTATAATTGCAATCTATACACCCAAAAAATCCGTTTTCTATAACCAGGCAAAAAATTATGTGGGCCATTGTCAATGCCAATCCCCTCAATTTCAATCTATGTGGGGATGAGCTACAAGCCAGCGAAATTTTTTAGAAAAAAAAATCAACGAAAAAGTTTGTCCACGCAAAAATCGAGTTCAACTCACGCAACGACGAGACGAGAACTCTTTCTCAATTTCAAGGTCTTTGCGTTCGTACATACGCACAGGTTTTCGTAGAGCGGAGCGTATACACCAATAAATTATCAAGATCAGAGTAAGACCGACAACTACACATTAAAAACGGTAGATAAAAAGTGCAAAAAAATAAAATACCCACGACGATCGAACAAGGTGTTTTTTTAAAAAAATGCTTATATTGAGCGTGATAACTAATAAGATAAACGGTGAAACATATGAAATGTTGTGAAGGAAGCATTTAAGTGAACGTGTATGTTCATGGCTGTTTTTGCGGAGTTAGTGAAGGTGATGCGGTACAATATGATCCTCTGAAGACGGTGGCGATGATGAGGAATATAACATCCTATTGTGCGATGAAGTCTTTGAGAGTGCGTACGGTAGTACTTAAAGAGTAGAGTGACTTGTTCAAGGAAGACTAGCCAGTAAGTCATCAGTCAGGATTTGTATCGCTATCGCTATCACCATCGTCATTACAATCAGCGCGCTCCAACTGATGAGAGTACTTCGCTTCACTCTCTTATCCGTCACTGGCTCACTACGGTAAGGGAAAAACCAGCCACCTACACCTAAGAAGCACGCCTCACGTCCAAAGTGCTTTCATAAAAAGGAAAATTTTTTTATCTTTATTGCTCAAGAAAAACGTGGAGAAATCCCTTGAGTCAATAAGAAGAATATCGCAATAGACAAGAGAGGCAATGCAATTTTACTTGCGTTCGTTTGTTTGCTCACTTGAAAATCGCAATCGCAATCAGTTTAGAGACGCCGGTGGAATAAGTTAGCTTCAGTTTTGCTTGTTAGCAGAGGAAAAATGAAAACAGGGAAAGAGAAATGGAATTAGAAGTTCTAAGATATTTTACCTATTTTACGAAAGAAAACATCTACTCGCATTATTTATAAGATTACTATTATCGTCATCATCATTTTCATGAATTTTTCTCCCTTTCATGATGACGACGCAAGTGACAGTAATGTAATGCAGTGCACTGCTGAAGTTCCATTAAAAAATAGGTATATATATTCTTTATGTGTATCAGAAAAAGTAATGTACTTAAAGCATTGTTGATTGTTGATTGTGGTTGATTGGGTGCGCATAACATTAATAATTCTCGTCGTGTCGCCTTATTGTATTCAAGAAAACTGTGATTGTAGGCACATGTGCACGTATATATATTCAATATATATTCGCACATTGTGCATACATCGTGCATTCGCCGACTGACTTAAATTTTTTTTACCTGAAATGGAAGCACATCGCAAACGAAGCGTAATCTTTGTTTGCTTTTACTTTGCAAGTAGCATTCATTGAGACTATTGAGAGAGAGGCAATCTGCAATGCAATGCATCATTTCAATTCTTAAGAAGAGCAGTTTTGCGTGGGCAATTGAATACAAGAGAGAGACTTCCTTCATGTTGTTCACTTGTAATCTAACTAAATCACTTTTATTACTATTAAAAGGGACAGCAAAGTAATGGTTTGTAACGAGAGAACTCCCTCCAAGTTTAATCAGTCAGCACTTGATGTTGTTTGTTATCTGTCAACAGAGACTTCGTATTCATCATGAAAGGTACGTGTGCTACCACCACCAAACTCTGAAAGGAGCAGAACGAAACATGTGCACAGCCCTTCCTCGGAGACCTAATTTTTTTCTCACAAAAGGGGAAAAATGGTAGTGTTCATGCTGTCTCCGAATAAGTATATGCATTTATATGTGTGAAGCTCTTTTATAAGGTGAAAAAGTGCATCTGAAAAAGGATATTAGCTATTTGAACTTGAAAAGGATCTGTTTGATTGTGTGCTTTTCTGGTGTAGTGCTACACAATATAGTATATCTGCATAATGGAATAAAAAAAGCGTTTCGCAATCACGATTTTTTCATAGATTTTAGAAGCACTCTTTTCACGACAGTCCGTCAGTCTCCGAGTTAACTGTGTGGTGATGTGAACTGCAAGAAAATAATGCTCCTTGGAACTTAAAACCATAAAGTTGGCGAATTGTATCTGAAATATAAAAAATAGTACGATTTGTGTTTGTGGTTAATCAGAAGAGTCTTCTGAGAAAGGATTGGATTCGTTGAGTCTGCTTGTGTGGTGCATTGTGAAGTTTGTGTAAAAGAACTCTTTGTCTACTTCATCTAGTCAGCAGCCAGTCATCTTCGCATATATTTATGCAAGCTGAGCTGCCGAAGATTCAAGTACTTTCGGAGAGAAGCGTCTCATGGTAATAGACATAACCGCAAAAACTACGCAAACACAACTGGTTCATTAAGTACAGTTGTCATTTCGGTTAATTAAACGTATTGTTTCCATTTGGATGCAGTATCCGATGTGCTGCACATTTATGATGTTTGCACAAGGTTTTTGCTAGACACGGGAACGGGAAGATAGAAACAAACATTTAATGACTTCATCAGCAATGTCGTAAAGAAATGGTCGGATGATTCACGTCTCAATGCACTTGCACTTCCTTTGAATTAGGCATCTTGGTCAACCCACAGCCACTTGGCTAATGCTAAACGCTACTAAATTATGATAAAACTTATCCACTTGAGGATATGAAATGTACTGTAAAATCGTTGCGGTTTTCTCAAATGAAGTTTAAGTGAATGGGATTAGCAACGTCAACACATCAAGAAAAAACAAAGGGACGCAATTGAGCCAACGAAACAACTACTTTGTTGCGTGTGCGTTGACCCAGTTCTGTTCTGGAGGACTAACATTTAGTCATAACATATTCGAGGTGCAGATTTGTCCCGACGAATTTAATCTCTACTCAGCTTGAATGTGGGAAGGATCTTTGCAAACTTTTTATTATAAAAAACTGTATGAGTGTTGTGCACGTGTGTGTGTGTGCTGAGGTTGCGTATTTAAAATCTGCATTTATAATTGTACACTTCATCAATTGTTTTCGACATGAGAGTTCTTCCAGTGGTCTACTTTGCACGGACGGCGATGGTGTTGAGTGTGCTGTATGGATCTTTATGTGTTCAGTGTAACTTTTTCAGATCTTTAGGTAAGCCTAAGCTTCAAATTCATGCTATATATGCGCATCCACAGTCAGCGTGTGCAAAACTAAAAGTAGTAAAAGTTACCTTTCATTCATGGCATTGTTTTATTCCCTGGCTTACCTGGTGGTCAATTCCTATATATTTGCTTTATGTGATTGCTTTCAAGTTTGTTCTAAATAACGATATCATTTTAATTCACTCCAAAGGCATCCGACAAGCTCGTCAAATTCAACCTCTGGAATGTCGCGTGCCAGGAGTGGACGATGTAGGGACCTGCATGTTTGTTTACCATTGCAATGTGGTGAGTAATAATGGAAATTAAAATACTTATCCATGCGTATGCTGCTAGTAACGGCAAAGTTATTATAAAAAATATAAATGTAAGCATACGAATGTCAATTGTTAACTTTGAGACATGAACTCAAATGCTATGAGTTGTATTTTCTCTTTCATTTCCCTGTCCAACGCGAATGCAAGTAACAATATGGGGGAAAGGAGTCATGCAAAAGCGAGGGTTTATAGCAAATATTTTATTTTCGCTAGTATAACAAATTAGCACATAATAAAAAAGTTAACGATAGGATGTCGTGAAAACGTGAACTAGAGGGGAAACCTCGCGTCGGCTTTTCTCACATTTACGAAAACCTCTCAACGTACGTCAGACTAGTCATAGTCTTGTCACGATTCGGGTGTGTTTTCATGAGTTTAAAAACATGCAAATATAAAAAACTGTACTTTACTTGCCAACCTTGTGACTGATCAGTGAACTTATTATAAGTTGACTGGTTATCGGGGAAAGGATTAGGTAAACTAATGAATATACAAATTTTGTTTGACAGATGATCACGTATCCCACACATAGCACACAAGGTTCACAGCACATTAACCTGTTTGTATGCAAAAAACCAATAACATATAACAGTTTGTTAACTTGGTTTTCCTCGTGAAAAAGAGAAAAACTGACCTGTCCGCACATAAATCACTTTAATGTCTCTCTAAATTTCCCTCTGTGTGCTGTCTCGTTCTAAGGGATCTTTATTGAAAACTTAAATGCTTTTTCATGTAGGCCAATGGGACTCACTTGGGAATCTGCCGAGACAGATTTTACATAGGGACATGCTGCAAACTGCCTGTGGACGGGGAAAACGATAACGAGGATGACGAATTCGATAACGAGATTGAGGGAGAGGAGAAACCGACACCGACTCCGTCTACGACAATAGTTCCACCGAGTGATCCATTTACAACGCCTTCAACGGTTGAGACAACGACGAAACCTGCTGCTAATGATAGAACACAGTATCCTGATTCAGCGTTTTTCACACCAAATGGAACGCTGCTGATTAACGATCCAAAATTGAGTAATTAGTTTTTTATAGCAAATTTCAAAAACATTCACATTGAATATGTTGTAACCGTGGGGTAGATTCATGGAAGAGGTTTCGGTATTGATTGTCACTTATCAAATTTCAAGTTTGTGGAAGGCGATTCTTCCCCGCATCGAGAATTGTGGGTGGAGCGGATGCCACGTATGGAAAATGGCCTTGGCAGGTAAGTTGTCGAACTAATGTCATGTCATCGTGTTCTCAAGTGTAGGGCGTTTAGTTTTAAAATCTTGTGGCATTGTTGTACAACGCTCGGCACAGATATCCATTCGAACTTGGCAAAATCAGGCAAAAACGTACGTGCACTCATGCGGAGCCGCACTACTCAACGAAAACTGGGCGGTGACTGCTGCACATTGTGTTGAAAAGTATGTGCCCAGAAGCAGCTTACATATTTGAATCATTTATTACCTGTGAGATTGTGGGCAATTTAAGTAATGCGAACTTTGCTTCCAGGGTACTCTCCAGTGAAATAATCCTGCGGTTAGGTGAATTTGACTTGTCGGACGACATGTTCCCATTTAACTTTACCGAGAGACGGGTTCAACTTATAATTACTCATCCAAACTTCTCAGGGGCGAAACGAAGCTTTGAAAATGATCTTGCGGTGAGTTCCTTTGGTTCATACATGAAATACATGATCATGACGACTCTTTCGAGTATTCAATAGTAATCACCACTTGAATCAAGGCTACACTAATTGCTTTTTGAAATTGAAACAATTTCATATTTTATGATGATCATGAGGGCATAAGTTGTGAGGTCTTCGTGTGAGAAGTAACGTGACACCTGAATGTCCCATAAAGTGTCAAGGAGTACAGTAGATGTACAAGTACTTCACCGAAGTTTTGTCAGTTTGTCAGACTGAATGAAAAGCTTTAAATCACCGCATTTTAATTTACTTAACAGTTGCTACGATTTTACGAGCCAGTCACGTTTCAGCCCAACATCGTACCAATTTGCATTCCGGAAGGAGATGAGGACTTTGTCGGCAAAACTGGTTGGGTTACGGGATGGGGCCGAACTTACGAAGGTAGTTTCTGTGATCGCAAAAGTCCAATAACTAACAAATTAACTCCACACATTTAATGCTTGCTTTTAGTTGGATTAATGCCTTGCTTTCATACTAATTGCACTAACACACTAACAAAATCCACCATGCTATAACTATTCGCATATCTGTGGATAATCTTTGTAGGTGGTCCAATTCCAACTAGACTGAATGAAGTTCAA
Organism: Heteromurus nitidus; assembly: GCA_034687055.1. Lineage (NCBI taxonomy): Eukaryota > Metazoa > Arthropoda > Collembola > Entomobryomorpha > Entomobryidae > Heteromurus > Heteromurus nitidus. The sequence goes on from JAQFZW010003143.1 coordinate 11,235, forward strand.
GTGCCAATTATGACGAATCGAGAATGTGAGCGGATGTTCCTGGACGCAGGATATCATGAATCCATTCCGAACATCTTCCTTTGCGCTGGTTATCCGCAGGGGGGAAAGGATTCGTGCGAAGTATGGAAGCCTACTTTTTCCAAAAAAATGTGTGAATTATTAATATTGTTTCTAAAATTTGCAAAATTTTTAACAAAATAGGGCGACAGTGGTGGCCCACTTGTTGTTCCACATGGCACCGACAATCATTTCGTTCTCTCTGGTGTTATCAGTTGGGGAATAGGTTGCGCGAGGATAGGGTAAAAATTTGCACATCTCTCTCATTCTCATTCACACTGTTCGCTCATTCATTAAAAAAGTGAGCTAATCCGACTGAACTTCTTTTTTGTATGTTGTTATTCAGACATCCTGGGGTTTACACCCGTATCACAGAATTCAGGAATTGGATCAATGTCGTTTCTGAGTTTTGAAACTGTTTCCGTCACACACCAATCATCATCATGCTTTTTCATGTTGCAAGAAAGTCAGTCGACCATCAAATAGGCAAGTCAGAGTTGCGTCAATAATTCAATATAAGGTAAAGCATAACAGTGGGAAATCGCGTCGCTTCCGTAGCGTTTCTCCATTACAGGAACAATGATGATGATGTTATTACGGATAACACAATATGCCGCGTGCAGTATTAGCACATTAAACGTTATTTCCATACTGTGCCAATAATTGACTAATTTATTCGACAATGTATACCCTTGCTTGATGTAAATTACCAAGTTCACACTGGTTCACACACACTCACACTGTAGACAACAACGGTTCTTTTAACTGCGTCCTCTCCTATGTTTTGTCACTCGTCTTCTTTAAATGGGATCGCTGAGATCAACATTGATTCTTAATGGCAATTGCGGATATTGCACCGCTAAGCGAAAAATGTGATACCAAGAATTTTTTTTGAAGTGTACTCTAATGAAACTGATCGCCTCTATCTTCTTGCCGTATGCAACAACTTAATCGTGTCTGCAAAATTGGGCGAAATTAATTGGAAATTGGCGTGAGCGGTGCAAGTTTGTTCCATGACAGATCCGCTTTTATCTCTTGCGTCATTACGTCGGAAGCTGAGGTTAGACTAGACGTGAGTAAGTTGATTCTTTTTTTGTGATGACTGACCAGCGCAAAATACTTGGTCCGTTTCGTCTGAAAATGAAGAGAAGTGGTAATCGTTGCTCTCAACGGTCGCAACCTCAAATTTTGGTAGAAGTAAGGCCAAAGGCCAGTGTTTCATCTTCATTTCCTTTCCGTTCTCAACATTAGACGTAAATTATTCCGATCTTATTTTTCATGACTGAAAATTAGTTCCACTCAACGATATGTTCTACTGAACCTTCTTGCAAAATTTCGTCGGAGTCGGGTCGAAGATTCGCAGAATGCCCCACGCGTTGCATATTGCATCCTTGTATTATGCACGTTAGACTTCGAACTGCATTGATTATAATGTTAACTTCTTTCTTCTCGTCATTTACTATAATATAATATGTAACTTGTGTTTTGTGTATTCATAAAGATGTCAATTGAGCCCATCTTTGAGTTAATCCAGTCAAAGTAGTTTTTAATGAGATAATGTGTCTAGCAAAAAACGTGTGTGGCTGAACTGGTTTCAATGCTGCAAACCTAAATTGAATGTGAAAAATGTGTTGTCATTTTGTCCTCATGTACAATGATTAATGACTTTGTATCTGTATGTTTGTGAATTTTTTACCAACTTTTTAGTTTAAAAAATACTAATTTAGGGTTATTAGGAAAGTATTGTTGTCGAGTGTCTCTCTTGGTCTGCCTTGAGTGGAGAGACTAAAACAATATCTAATACAAACTTTCAAATTTATCATATGTTTGTTTTGTATATATGCTCGATATTATGTCGACTACTTACAGTCATTTATTTCTTGCTACACATTTGCAAAACCTGCTGACGCAGTGTAGTTGAGCTAGAGCGATAAGCAGAGAGGATTATTTTTGTTACTCGATTACATATAGTTTGTTTATGTCGACATGTTATTAATTTTATAATTTCAATATTTACATCACTGTTAAGCCTGCTTTGTTACAATGTATGGCGTTTGTTGTTATTTAGCGAGCAATAAAAAATTAAAGTTTGTCTGAAATGGTAAATGATCGGATCTGGTTATTGCCATTAAGCACTATATGGACCGAGTTGACGAGTGTAGCATTTCGCATTGGGTGTAAATTATAAGCTGTTGCATGTGTGACAATATGCCCGAAATCAAGTATATATGATTTTACTCGTTCTGAAAACTAAATGATTGAAACTAAACCTCGGTGGCCTTTTTCTTGGTTTCGTTTTTGCGACGAGTTATATTTCATCTGAATCTTATAAAACGAACTATGGAGGTGAGATTAAAATTCCAACAAAGAACAATCTGGCACAAGCAGCAAGATCTTATGATCCACGTAAGATCCACTCCGTCCCATGTCGCGCTCACGCTATTCTACTTACGATTAGTTTTTGCACTCTTGCTCCATTGTTTTTCTAAATGTAAATCTTGCGGAGGTGAAATAAATAGCCAAGAACTCGACGCGAGCTCTTGACACCCAACTTAGGTGCACATATGAGTTATTCTGTTGTACACACTGTTTACACACAGATGACAGGAGAATACATGAATGCTACTTATTCTTAATTTTCGTTTGAGACTTTTAAACACAATTAGGTAATCCTACATAAGAATTAGTTCATAATTAATTTGATCCCAA